>JAOEHY010041172.1:0-15250 GCA_025447955.1 Psilopsiagon aurifrons
GTGTCCCTGCCCATGGCAGGGGGGTTGGAACTGGATGAGCTTAAGGTCCTTTCCAACCCTGACTGTTCTATGGTTCTAACTTTAGCTGTGGATCAGGATGCTGAGGGGAGTTATGGCATCAGCATAACATGAGATCAGAGATTGACTACACACCTGCATCTCAGGGGATATTGGGAGATAAAGAAATCAGTTGTGCTGTGCTTGATGAAGTGCTTTGGACTAGAAGACAAGCTGGTATTTAATTTCAGCTTAAATGTCCTTACATCCGTCCCTCAGAGCTGGAAAGGTCCCATTTCTCTTTCCCCCAAAATGCACACATCAGAGCAATGAGAGATCTACGCTTTGTTGTTAATTCACATCTATACAGTCTGGAGCACACACACAAATCCAGTAATCCTCTGTGCTTCTGAAGCGCAGATTCCTCCTCATTTCCCAGCGATAGAACAAAGAATCCTGATGGATGTTAGAGTCCCATCAGAACGGACCCTACAGACCAGAGCTCTGTTCACTGAGTACCACACGCAGGCCATCACACTGGGAGCACATGCATCCATTTCTTCCCTTTAAAAAGCCAGCTTCATCTCATTATTTCAGAGTCTTACATAAGTGCGTGGTGAAAATGAGAACGCAGATCTGAGGCCACAAAACATTCCAGCAATTCTCATTGCAAAAGAAGCATAAACTTCAGCATCCATCAAACAATTCTCCCTCCAAATGAATAGTGAACATACAAACCCACCAGCTCAGCTTGAGTTCCTTTGCAAAAGAAAGCCCTCTGGAGTTATTAAAAATAATAATGGAGTAATGCAGGCTCCCAGCAGACAGCATTGGAACATCATGTCGAGTTCCTACAGCGTAGCGCAGCAACACCTCGCTTTCCTGATTCCCTAAACCCCTGGTGGCTTCCCACTGCCGCAGATGAAGCTTGCATTCCTTTCTGTCAACCTAGCGAGACTCCCAGGCCCAGTGGCCCCTGTGCGCTGCTCTTTGAGGTCGGATGCTTTGGGTTGTCTGGTTGTTACCCACACCTCCCATTGCGAGGCCCAATATTTCCCTGCCCCATCATTTTCCTTCCACCCCCCAGCCTGTTACAAATGACTGTTCCTCTGCAGGGCGTCCTGGAGAATGGCTGTGTGGGACAATGCGGGGTCAGTGACAGCACCAGGCGCGTGTTGAGTGATCTCGTAGTGGGGAGCACTGTTCTGCTGAAGGCAGCAGTCTTCTGCCTTTCATTTTAATTGGCTCTTCATTCTGATGGCTTGCGAAGCCCAGCCTGAGATCTGGGATGTGCCCAGTACAGATGTGGCCGTCTGTGCTCAGTTTCAATTTGTGTCCATAGTTCTCCCTCCTTTTAATCCCAGTGTTACCTTCCCTCTGTGCTCAGAACTTCCTCTTTATCGTGGTGGTGTCATCTTCTCTTTATTCCTGATGGACTTCTTCCCATTCCTTCCTTTTCATTGCAAAGCACCATGCTGCTTGGCTTGGCTCAGCTCATAGAAACCCACCAACTGCTTCAATATGTCAAAGGCTGTACCCATGAGCTGCTTGAACCAAATCCAGAGAAAGGTTGCCCAAGGAAGTGGTGAATTCCCCATCCCTGGCAGTGTTCAAAGCCAGGTTGGACGGGGCTTGGAGCAAGCTGCTCTAGTAGAAGTGTCTCTGCCCATGGCAGGGGGCTGGAACTGGATGAGCTTTAAGGTCTGTTCAACCCAAACCAGTCTGTCATTCTATGAAAGCAGAGAAGCATGGCTAAAATGTGGGGCTTTGTGTCATTTCTCACCTCTGAGAGCCACCAGCTGCTCCTGAGTGACCAGGAGCTTAGTGCTGGGAGCAGACAGGTTCTTAGGTGGCTTTTGGGGAGCACAAAGCAGCTTCTTAGTGGGAAGGTCTCTCCTCTGGGATGCTAGGAAGACTAAAGGTCCATCAGCCTCTCAGCTGTCCTAATTAAGGACATGATGGTCTTTGATTCGGCCAACAGCCACAGTACTGTTTGCACTCTTTATTTCAGCGACAGTAGAACAGTGGCAGCATTGGGATTCTCTAAGGGAGCTTCACACTTTGGGGTCTGGGGGCGTCCACCTTTCCAGCAGCTTGGCAGTAACACGCAGTGATTAGAGCCAGAGACTGCCGCTGAATTCTGCTCCATTGTCTCTGCCAGTGTCTTCTGCAGAGTTTCATCTCCTTAAACTTCACTATTTCCACACTTGTCTTCATAAAATTAAAGATAAATCAATTTGTCCCCCCTTGTGGAGCACTCTCATGGCATTGGGTGTTAGCGTGCAGCGTTATGGTCATTACTGTTCATTCAGTGCGCGCATTCAAGGGAAGGTTGTTTAAACTGTGCTGCTCTGCCTGATTGAACATCCAACCATGAATGAAGCCACTCAGACATGGATCTTTGGTCTGGTGCTACGGGTCACCAAAGCTCAGACCATGGGGCTCCTCTTTCCCCATGCTAAGGTATGGCACGGCAGTAAATACTCACCAGCAATTAGCACTGCGTTCATGGGCAAGTGGCAACTGTAGGAAGAAACCAGCTTCCAGAATAGTGGGGTTTGGGTTTTATCCCTGAGATCTGAAGTGTCTGGGAGGGCAATGGGCACTGCAGTTGTGGTAGTCCATTGGTGGAGTTGGGGCAGAGACAGAGCTGTGCACATGGGCAGGGCTGAGCCTTCCAGAAGCTGTTAGGACAGCAGATGGATGCTTCTCCTGTGTGGAGAGGATTGGCCCAATGGGCATTTTCTGTGCTGGCAATTCATGAGGACAGTTTTGGAGGACATGCCTGTGCCCAGGCTGAGTTAGAGGATGCACATCATGGAGCCAATGTCTGTGAGGACTTGGTGGGGTGAAGTAATCATGTCCCCAGCAGCTAGGACTTGCAGTGGGGACTGTCACCAGGACAGGCTTCAAGATAAAGCCCTTTCTAGGTGTTGAGTGGCAGCCATCAACCTTTGCCATCCCTCTGACCAGCAGTGCTTGGAGCCCTCAGACTCCCTGCGGTCCCACCACACAAAGCTCTGCTTTGTCAGCAGTAACTATCACTTCATCCTCCTGCTCCAAGCCTCTGGGGACTTAAACACGGCCATTCCACAAGTTCATTAGGAGCAAAGGGAGTCTGTGTGTCTCCTCCTCCCACCCCCTGCAGCCCTCTTGACATAGGGCAGGACATACATTCATCCTGTAGCCCCAAAGCTGATTTGCCATGTGAAGCAGCTCCAGTTAGCTTTGTTTCTTGGACAGATTCCCTGGGCTGACTTAGGTGCCCGGAATGCGTGTCATAGGCTCCGCAGATCCCACCCCGGCAGTGATTTAATCTGACAGCTATGCTTATTCACGGCGACATCCCGAGCAGCAGCACAGGATGTTCAGGCAGGGCCGGGAGGAAGGAGGAGGGATGAATGGTGGCACCACCATGCGCCAGAGCCCGGCTGAACTCCCTGCCCCTGCCTTTCCTTCTCTTTCCATTCAGCATCCAGCTGCTCCCAGGAGGAGCTTGGTACAGACAGATACGCACCCAATAGGCTCCTTCAAGCACAGTAAATTATGTGTTTGGAGCAAAAGGGGGGGAAAAAAGAAGTGCAGAGCAGTGAGTGTGATGGAGCTGTCCCCTGGCTGCTCTTCTGGGGATCGCAAGTGTGCGATTAGCATGGAGAACTAGGGCAGTTTCCTTTGCCATAAGCCACCCACTGCCACTGAAGTGGCTCCATGGCGAAGTGAATGGCTGCAGGGTGAGGTGATGGAGCTGTGGTTGGGATGTGCTGAGCTGGGAGACCTGGGAATCCTGCGCTCCTCCAAGTGCAAATGGAGCGGAGAGCAGACGTGCCTGGAAATGGGGCTGTTGGTGGAGATGTGTGCAGCATCAACGTGCCTGTCTTTCTTTGGGTCTGTGGTTTCACCAAGAGTTTTGTGGTACTTAAAGGATATAGGGAATGTTCAGCCTGGAGAAGAGAAGGATCCGGGGAGACCTTAGAGCAGCTCCCAGTGCCTAAAAGGGTAGCAAGAAACCTGGAGAGGGGCTTTGGACAAGGGCCCATAGGGACAGGACAAGGGGAATGCCTTTAACCTGCCAGAGGGGAGATTGAGATGAGCTCTTGGGCAGAAGCTCTTTCCTGTGAGGGTGCTGAGCTGCTGGCACAGGACTTTTCTATGTCATGTGTGTGTTTGTGCAAGGAGATTGGATGGTCTTTGAGAGCTGGTGGCAAGGCATCTAAGTGCAGCTTGTTGTGATGTGGCATCAGAGCCAAGCTGATGTTCCTCTCAGGTTCTTTTTTCCAAGGAAATGGATATACCTTCCCAAGTGATCCCACCTCCAATCCCATTGCCTCCCCCTGTGTGTTACCATGGTGTTTTGGTGGCAGCCTCCGCCTTCTCAGTTCATCACATGAATTTAGAAGCTGGGGATTAGAAAAGCTATCAAATACATAGCCGAAAGCCTGACATTTGGCAAGCTCGGATTCTGCAGCTGTAACCTCCATCACTTTAAAAGGTGGGAAAGATCAAGGAGCTTATAGAAACAGTCTCACAGGGGCAGTTTCTTGAGTTTTGGGAGCTCTGGACCTGTTTGCAGGACTTGTGTAGGAATTTTCCCCACTCATTCTGAATTCACAGAAACGGCGTCGCTTTGCTAAGAACAATGAGAAGTTTGATAGAATACTTTTGGCTTAATAACTGACTGATTTGGCAATGAAAGTAGGTCAGTTCCAGGCTTCTTGTTCTACCCTTTCTTTTCTGGGAGTTGGACAGAAAATGTATCTTTGATATTACAAACACAGGATTGTGCAATCTTGCTGTGCTTGGTCGGTCGCTCTTGGTTGCTCTTGGTCTTTAGTGAGCAAGCAATTTGATTGCAGCTTCCAGAGTTCCTTCTGAAACTGCCAGTTTAAACTTCATTCACCTTATAAAGTGAGCCGTTAAAACTGTGTGGTTTATACCGGTGGAAATGACTTTTACTGGTCTTTAGGGAAGATGCCACCTCCCTTACTAAGGTGGTATAAGGCCTTGTAAGGACTGGTTAGATAGAGACCCTTGGAACTCTCCAGAAGGGACTCATTAGAAGGGGGAAGACAACCACCCACCGAAGCAGATGGTTCAGATGGGCTATTCTCCTATTGAAGAAGACAAAGATTTCTCCTTTTTGTGTGTCAGCCAAGAGCAGGCGCTTGGAGACTGAGCTGTGTCGTGACTTGCTGATGAGTGGGGATTTCAATCTGCCTTCTCAGTCAGTTTTCCATGCGAGAGGAGGGTGAATGCACACAGGATGTACATTTCAGACCGCTGCAGACGTGCATGCAGATGTTCAGAGCAAAGGCTGGCCCTCAGGAATCATTGGCGAAGGAGCTGATGAAGTGGTTCTGGGTTAACGTGTTTATGGTGGTCCTCTGAATGTCATCAGATGTGACCATCGTCTTCTTTGGGCGCAGTCCGGTTGAGCCCTGTGCCCTCATTTCTGCTTTCCTCTCTTCGGCTTCGTATGGTATCAGAGAATATTTTCGGAGCCTGTGTGTTGGATATCTGGTGCTAGTCCTCAAACCAAGCTTGGCACCATGAGATCACTGCTCTTTCCATCCTGACCCACAGCAGCTTTTAGTGGCTCTTTTTCGGCAGTGCTACCATTCCGCTTGTTCAAGAGCCTGAGCTGCATGTCCTTTAGAACCAAACCTGCTCTTTGTTCCAGGGTGATTGTGTCTGAGATGAGGGACACCAGGCTCTTCATCCTCCTGCTCTCACTTGGCCACTTCATGCAGGTCACACTGGCTCCCTTCTCCCAGATTTGGCTGCACATGCTTGTACAGACACTAGAGACAGCCAGGGCAGAGCTCCTGAGTTGGCAGGCTCTCCGGCTCATCACTACAGTGTGTGTAGGACAAAATAGGGGTTACTGAGCAAGTGTTGCACCATGGGAATGAGTTTGGGCTGCTACCAATGCTGGTCACGTCAGCTCATGGTGTTCCTCCATCATCCTGTTTTCCAGGCAGCCCTGTCTTGTGGAATGAAGCGCCTTTGTGGTAAAGACGTGCTGCAAGCACCCCATGAAGAGGTGTACCTGAAACCATTAGCCTGAATGATCCAATGCAAGTGTTTGCCAGGCAGTGCTGGGCTCTTCCCAAGCATGTTTTGGAGGCGTTGGTCCACACGTGGTAGCAGATCACATCTAACACTGCAGGTGTCTCATGTGTTGCAGCCCAAAATGCTTTGATATCCCGAGTGTCCGCATGAGCATTCCTGCTTGTCTGTGAGTAGAACCTGTGCCCATGGACTTGGCTGGAGATCTAGAGCAAAGGACGTGTTGTCCTTTCAGCTCTGCTCCTGATTGCTGCTTTGAAGTAGGGAGGCATGTGCAGAGCCAGCGGCTGCCCAGGCAGTAAAATACATCCCTTTATTTGTTGTAAGAACATTCTTCCTGGGCAAGGCTAAAACCCTGTGTTGCTCTGTGTCCTCTCTGTAGCCCTAGCAAGTGATGGAGGGTGGAGATGAGAAATGCAGAATCATCCTTTGCCTGGTACATCCTGCAGCCTTCCAGCAGCCTGAGATGAGAGTCAGAAGTGGGGTTCCAGGAGTAGGCTGGGAGTGCTGCCCCTTCTTAGCTTAGGGGCTGAGGGAAGGCAGAGTCCTTTTATTGGGGTGGATATTCTTGACAAGGGCCTGTAGGGACAGGCCAAGGGGAATGGCTTTAACTGCCAGAGGGGAGACTGAGATGAGCTCTGAGGCAGAAGCTCTTCCCTGTGAGGGTGCTGAGGCGCTGGCACAGGGTGCCCAGAGAAGCTGTGGCTGCCCCATTCCTGCAGTGCTCAAGGCCAGGTTGGACACAGGGGTTGGAGCACCCTGCTCTATGGAAGGTGTCCCTGTCCGTGGCAGGGATTGGAGCTGGAGGAGCTTTAAGGTCCCTTCAACTCATTCCATGATTCTATATGGCTCCAGCGTCTGCCTCCAAAGGAGGGCTTTGAGGGACGGTGCACTTGGGCAGCGTGTGCTGCATGCCCTGGCAGTGATGCCACCTCCCCCTGTTTGCCGATCAGCGACGTCTCCAGCCCGCTCTGGAGAGGCACCATCACCGGCAGCTGTACCAGTAGGTCTGTGCAGGGAGGGCTCGCTCAGAGCTCAGGATCCATCCCTCGGAACCCAAAGGTGCGGAGGTTAAAGCAGAAAGCACTGAAGCAGATGTCCAGACCTCACACCATGCGTCACCATCCCTTTGCCCTGCTGCTGCCCTGCACCAGCTGCTCAGGGCAGGTCAGGCACACGTTTAGTGCCTTCAAGAGGTCTGGTTTATGCAGGCTGTGGGCTGCCAAAGAGCGCTTCTGCCTTCCCCCATCCATGCTCTGCCAGAGAATGAATCTGTGAGACACCAGCTCCTGCCTCCAATCTGCTGCCGTGGGGGGGCCTGGAGCTCACGGACACAGGCGCACAGACACGTGTGAGCACACAGACAGGACCATCTGCAGGAGCTGCAGTGACTCTGGCAATGTGCAATCCCACATGGGCTGAGGCAGCAGAACAGGCGCTGCTGCCACAACAGGTCATAGAGCATCCCGGCTGTGCTGAGTGCAGGATGGGATGCTCCGGGATGCTGCTTGTGTCATGGGGAGGTCCCATCCTGCAGAAACTCCTCAGAAAGATGAATTGGGAACATTCTGCTCACCCTGAGAGCAATTGGGGATCCTGGGTTGCCTGGAGGCGTAAGCAGCAGGGTTAAAGGTGGAGAGCCCAGCTGGGAAGGCAGGGTTGCAGAAGTGACCCTGGTAGCCTTGAGCACGAGTGTGTGTCAGCACAAGGACCGCTGGAGCTCAGCCTGCACTGTTACTCAGCATGGGTGGTGCTGGGAGGGCAACAGCACGTTTCTGGTTTGTTCCGCTGAAACTGAATTAGTGCAAATGAGCTGGAGCCAAATCTCAGTCTTTCCTGTACGCTTCCAGAGTTGCTCCTGAGATTGAAAACTCATCAGCTTTCACCTGGAGCTTTCTGATGTTATTGGTAAAGGCTATAGGACAGGGCCCACTGATTGGTTTGATTCAGGGACAGGTACTCCCCATCAACACAGTAAGCAATAGCACGCAGATTCAGGGCTTTTACTGAAGGTCTGTTTCAGGTCAGATGATTTAAGGCTGCATAAAATCAACTGCCCCATAAGAGTTAATAACAGGAGACATGGAGGGGGGAGGGCTTGGGAAAGCCACCGGATCAGGTTTTCCTCTAAGGGGCTCTCAAATGCTTCTGGGCCCTGCCAGAGTCAAACATCTCCCGATGGAGCTGCGGGTGTCTGTGTCTGGCTCAGCTGCCAGAGTCACGCTGCGGGACCTGATCTTTGTCCCCTGTCCTCCCCAGCCTCTGCCACCGCTCTGCTGAGGGGTCCTGAAGGACTTCAGGACCATGCTTGTGCCGCTCCTCTCCTGGGTTCCTGTGGTCCTGTGCTCACGTCCGATCCAGTTTCAGGCTTCGAGCTGTGCCCTGCTGTAACGCTAGATGTGCTGAGCAGATGGGCAGGTCCGATGGCAGCGTTCAGCCTGACAGCTGCTTTGCAATTATAAGTCTGGAATGTGATTTGAGGGGTCAGACAGACTTAGTGCTGAGGCCTTTAGTGCAGGAACACAGATCAAGTAGGTCAGGCTCTGCCCCAGAGGAGTGCAGGGAGTAGCTGTTGTGCGATGGGCAGCGCTGGTGCTTCCCTGTAGGTTTATGTTTTGACATCTTTTGGATCACTGAGATTTTAACTCCTTTTTTATAGACCATTTATTGCTATGTTTTATTCATAGGTTTAATTTAGTATAAAGACCAAATGCTTGTGGGATGGGACTGTGATTTCTTACTGCTTTTACAGCTTTTGGCTATTGGTCTCTGCTGGGTGTGTAACAGGGTTTATCCATGTGCGCTTTCTCTGAGGGAAGGGAGCATTTATACCCAGGTTTCTTATGTGGGAAAACGTGTGGAAATGAACAGGTTTGTCCAAATTTTGGCCTCACCAGAGATTCACATGGAATTCAGCAAAGCATCCCTGTTCCATAGCAACCTCCTCCTCCTCCTCCCATGAACACCCAGGTTAGACTGACTTTAGTTCATCTGAACCTGATTTTTCAGTATGAGGGACTCTCTTCTAAGAAGACTATTGGCATGTATGGGTAGCATCAGACTTACCTCTACCCATGCTACCCCATTGTGGGTGCTTGGCCTGTCAGTTCTCAGCTTGCTGAGGAATCTCTGCGCTGTTCTCCATAGCATGATGTAGATGCAGGACGTGGCCATTGGCACGTTTGCATGTTGGGACCATGGGAACAGGACAAGATGGGTTTGACTAGGGCAGGGGGGGAAGAACTTTGAGTTCTCAAAGCCAAAAAGCCATGCAAACCAGGTGGATTGCCAACTCCAGCAAGTGAAAGCCATGAACTGGGAGGTCTGGATTGGTTTCCAGCTCCCACAGGCAGCCACAAGGGACAGGGAATGATGCCCTGGAAGATGTTGTGGTGTAGGTTCATGGTTAGAGGTGCCTGAAAGGACAGCTTAGGAAACATTACTATTTGGATGTTACCTATCCACTCTCTGCCTTGTGCAGTGATAAACTTCCGTTTCCAAAGAGTATGGGTAAAACAAATACAAAGGATTTTCATTGCCTTTCGTGGATGCAGAAGGTGTGCAATGGCTGGAGCAGTTATGGCTGTAAAAAACAGTGTGGAGCAGAAGCTCATTCTGGAAACTGCTGTGATTGTAATCATAGAATCATAGAATAGTCAGGGTTGGAAAGGACCTTAAGCTCATCCAGTTCCAACCCCCTGCCATGATCAGGGGCACCTCCCACTAAACCATGGCACCCAAGGCTCTGTCCAACCCGGCCTTGAACACCGCCAGCGATGGAGCATTCACAACTTCCCTGGGCAACCCATTCCAGTGCCTCACCACCCTCACAGTAAAGAACTTCTCCCTCATGTCCAATCTAAACTTCCCCTGTTTCAGTTTGAACCCGTTACCCCATGTCCTATCACTACAGTCCCTTATGAAGAGTCCCTCCCCAGCATCCCTATAGCCCCCTTCAGATCCTGGAAGCTGCTCTGAGGTCTCCACGCAGCCTTCTCTTCTCCAGGCTGAACAGCCCCAACTTTCTCAGCCTATTCCCTTTCCAAGATCTCTGAGAAAAATGGACATATTTGGATCTTCTGGAAGTGGAAATACTCATTCTTGGATAGTTGCATCCCACCTGGGAATAATCCTATTTTCACTGGAGCAATGTCCTTTGTCAAGCAGCTGCTTACCAAGTGTGGTTCCAATATTAGTATCACTGCTCAATTTCTGCCCTTTTAACAAAGAGCAGAAACCTCAAATCTTGGGAATTTTTGCCTTTCCATGTAAATATTTTATTCCTTCAAATGATGGGAATCATGTAGAGCAGTGAGATTCCCTGAGTCACTGGAGAGTCTCCATTCTCCCAGTATACATCCTCAGGGGGATTGTGTTGGGGCTAATGTGGTCTAACTTAAGGGGAGAAGCTGCCTCGTTGCCCTTCTCCTACATGAATAGATACTGCTGTCTCATAGTAATGGCATCTAGACTATTACTAACCTCAAGTGTTTAAACCTTATATGTTGGTCCTTCACAAATGTAATGAGCACAAAAATCACCGTGGTGTTTTTCAGAGCACGGTTTGTTATTAGTCTGATGACAACTCAAGTTGAAGTTGCTCTTTCAGGCTTTCTTCCCAATCTTTTGAACTAGAAAATTGCTTAAAATGAAGCAAAATAAAATTGAGATTCCTAGATTCATATCTTTCCTATGTCACAGAACTGGGAATGTTGGCAGCGCAGCGACTTAATTCCTGTGTTATCTCTGGCCATGCTTTGCTTGGCAGCAGTTCCAGCAGCAGGTGTGGAGGGTGCTCGCCTTGGACCCTCAGCTTCATGTTCAGGTGTAGGAGGGGATTCCTTTAAAAGCCTGAACCTCAGGTCAGCCTCCTGATACAACGCTGGGACGAATCCAAGCTTCAGCATGCCACGAGGTCCTGAATCAGAGCATTGAACTCTTACTTCGAGGTGGGCAAAAGAATTCCTTTTGTTTCGCAAGAAACACCCAGGCTTTTGAAACCTGCGTCCAAAAGTTGTCCTGGCCGGGGGGGCACGACCCAGCTCCAGCTCTGGGATGTTTAGCAGGGTCACCGTGCTATTAGGCCACGTGTTCAGTGTGATCAGCTCTGATTTTCAAAGTGATTCTTTGCTTCATCCTCGACATACGTCGATGTCCCTGCCCATGGTAGGGGGATTGGAAGTTAATGATCTTGAGGTCCCTTCCAACCCTAACTGTTCTATGATTCGACACACAAGGGTCCATCTTATGATGTCACCCTGTGGTGGTGGCTGTGGTCCTCCAAGTTAGATGCTAAATCCTACCCAATGTCCCTTGGCACCCGGTCATGACAACCGCTTTTCAGTGCTGAATGCAGCTCGGCAGGGTTTTTTGCCATAAGGACAGCAGATGGTGCTAAACCTGCTCATAGGCTTCCAGTCTCTTGCTTGGGTGTTCAGGAGTCTTCACTTGGAAAAGCTGCATCGGTTTTGCCATGGTGATAACACCTTCTTTGAGTCCTGAACCTACTTGATCCAAAGGGGCTCCCTGCGGTGGTCAGCAGCACTCTAATCTGCACGGCTGGAGGCTTGGGAATTTGAGTGTTAATTCGGGAAGTGAAATAACTGCAGATTAAAGTGTTTAAGGTCCAGCGGGATTAACAGAATATCCCCTGCCAGTGTGAAGGGCTGAGCTGGCGAGGAGGATATTTCCAGCATCTTTGGGAACTGTATGAAACAGTAGCTGCTTACTCAGCTTTGCACACAGGATGGTTTGCTTTCCAGTACCACAGGAGAGGTTCATCTCAAATTAGACTTTGTTATGTTAGCAGAAGTACGGGGTGATCAACCTTCCAGCCTTTGAGGTGCCCCTTCCCAGGAGCATGCCGTGCTCTTCGTCCCCAGTGCCAGCCTCCACCTCTCACTGCACACAAAGCAGTGATGAGGAACCTACCAGGTGATGGTTGCTATTCCTAGAGCAGGTCTCTCTATTTCACATCTTGCCTCCCACGTTTCTTCCATTTCCCTGGTCAGGAGCATTCCAGGTCCTTGTGGTGTTGTGGCAGATGCTGAGAAAACCATTCATCTGTTCAGTTCCTGGTCCATTGGGCATTCCCTTCCCCTCCAGGAAGATGCCACAGGGAAGCAACCTGGGGACCTGCTGCCTCCTCCCTCACCCCTGTGAGACCCATCCTGCAAAGAGCAGCACAATCTGGTCCTTTCCACTTTCTGTTTGTAGACTCTTTGACTCCATTCTTCCCCATCGCTTATTCTCACAGTAAAAGCATGACTCTTGTCTTTGCTCAGTGCAAGGAGGAAGCACTACTCTTGTTTGGGAGCTCTGAGCTTCTACTGATGTTGGTCAGAAGTAGATCTGAGAACGTCAGGTCACCATAGGTAAAGTCAAGTTGTCAGGTTTGCTTTCTGTACTTTTGTTGTGAGGCATTCTTCATCCTTTCCCCTCCTGTAATGATCAAATGTGTTTTCTGTCACTCTTAAGAGATCATCACCTTCTCATGTCAAATGCAGAGGGACTGATTCTGCTCTGTATCCACGCTCCCCATGGAAACCTGGAATAGCTCCACTGATTGCAATGAATTTGCTCTGATTTGCATTGATGTAAGTGAAGCAGATCTGGTCCAGCGGTCTGAAGTGCAGTTCCCATGGCAACAAGCAGCCTTTGGGAAGCAGAAAGCCCCAGGCAGGAGGTATGTTTAGCATGAAGAGGGGGGACTCCGGCATTCAGCTTTCAGCCATGGGATGAGAACACGGGCTATATTTGGAGCACAAATCCAGAGCTCGACTTTGGACTCTACCAATGAACCCTTGGGAAAATTGCCTCTCACTGCCTTAGTATTCCTTCCAGTAAAATGGGGATAGCATTACACAGGAGTGTTTTGAAAACTGATTCAGCCTCCTAAAATGCTTTGGGAAAGATCCTCAGATGAAAGGCGCAGTAGATCACAAACTATTAATAATGTCTTTTTATGCCAGCATCAGAAAAGGGGGATGCACTTGCAGTGACTGAGTTCTTACACAAGGGCAGGCATGCTGTAGGAGGGGAGCTTGAGATGAGCTCTGAGGCAGAAGCTCTTCCCTGTGAGGGTGCTGAGGCGCTGGCACAAGGAAGCTGTGGCTGCCCCATCCCTGGCAGTGTTCAAGGATGGGGCTTGGAGCAGCCTGCTCCAGTGGAAGGTGTTCCTGCCTCTGGCAGCAGTTGGAACCGGATGAGCTTTAAGGCCCCTTCCAACCCAAACCAGTCTGGGATTCTATGATTTCCGCAGGACACTGGGAATGACGAGTGTTAAATGGGAGGCAGAGCAGGACTTCCGTTCAGGTGGGCCAAAGCATCTTGTGTTATTTTGGTCTGTCGCAGTGGAAGGTTCTAACACAGTATAGTCCCAGCTCAGGTTCAGCAACAGCCAATAAGCGACATAATGAGCTCCAAATCCTCCTCTTAAATTGGATCGAGCTGTCAGCATTAACTGGCTCCTCTGAATCCTTGTCTAACACCAGGAAGGAAGCAGTAGGTTTGCAGAGGTATTAAGAGCTGATGACTTAAATTCAGTCTGGGAACCAGTGCACTGAGGTGGGCTGCTCAGGTTCAGGTCATGCTCATGTGTGGCCCTTGGTCTGAGTTGAAACAGAAAATACCTCAGTCCAGGATCTTGATTTGTGTATTCGTGAGAAGCAAAATAGTGTTTGTAAGAGATAGGAAGAAAACAAACCCAACGAATCCACCTTGCCTTGTCCTGGATGTGCGGGACCGTGTCCATGGTTATAGGAAGGCGCAGCTGGAGGGTTTCAGAGCTTGTGCTTTAGCTGTGTTTTAGTTTCAGCAGAGATTTGTGGCAACAAAGGAGATCGAAGTCATTGCAAGAGGGGAAAAAGCAGCATTCGTTTCCACTGAATGGAAGCAGCTTTTGGAGATCACTGAGTTTTAATATCAGAGGGGACCGTTCTGACCTCCTGCAGAGCTTTCACCAGAGAGCTCCGCTGCTGCTCTCCCTCCTCCTGGGGTGGAAACACTGTTTAAACCTTCCTGAATGTGGCTGAGGTCTCTTTACCTGCAGTGCTCAAAGCTCCGTGGAAACCCGAAAACTCACTCCTGCGCTGTTGTTGTGATGGGCTACATCGCACTGGCACCGCTCTGCGGCACAAAGGGACGGGGTGGTCACCAGGATACAGGTGTGAAAGACATCAGAAGGTTTATGGGCTTTTTCCATTTTGAATTAAAAAAGAACTGCTTAATTTCATTCTGATAAAGAAAAGCACACCCTCCTGCCCTTTTTATTTGTTACCTTATCCAACATCAAGAGCAAGGCAGGTAACGGGCTATCTACTTTCTTCATTCACCCCCATAGGTTTTTCCAGAAGAAGCACCACCACCCCCCCAATATCTTCCTGATTAAACTATAACTAAAAATCGGCTAATTTTTCTATTAAAGCCTCCTTTGGGAATGCTTACTGAAGCCAAGCACATTGAAAAATCACAAGCCCCCTTCCCAACACATTTTTGACCAGCCATCGCTAGATGACAAGTGCTGGTGCCAGACCATTTGCTCTAGGGTTCCCATTGTTAACACTGCTGGAACTGTGCTGTAACAATGGAGGAAAATATGTAGTAAATTTTGCTAATGAGAAGGCGACATTCTCACACAGTCATTTCTGAACGTTTAAAAGCACATTCAAAAGCACAATATATAAAGCAAATTCCAAAAAGATTTATCCTGGGAGAAAAGGCTGAAGCAGAGGGAAAAAAAAAGCCCTTTCATTCCTCCAGTATTAATTCAGAGAGATGCATTTGGCACCGGGATTAAAGGTTCTGAATGCTGAAGGAGTGCAGCTTTTTTTCCCAAGCGGAGATACTGTCAGAGCAGCCCAGCTCATTGCTTTCCTGGCTTAGAGGATGAAGATAGTGTGCTTAAAAGCAAAAAGGATTCTTTTGGATTGTCTCCCTGTGTTTTTATGTATATACATCTATACATAGTGCTCCAACCTGCAGTCCTGCATTCAGCTCTGAGGCTGGCAGCACAAGAGGGACGTGAAGCTGTTGGAGTGAGCCCAGAGGAGGCCATGGAGATGCTGTGAGGGCTGGAGCAGCTCTGCTCTGGAGCCAGGCTGAGAGCTGGGCTGCAGAAGAGAAGAGAGAAAGAAAAGAGGAGAGAAAGAAGAAAGAACAGAGAAAGAAGAGAGAAGAGAGGAGAAGA
>JAOEHY010041175.1:0-16055 GCA_025447955.1 Psilopsiagon aurifrons
AGTCCCTAATGAAGAGTCCCTCCCCACCATCCCTATAGCCCCCCTTCAGATACTGGAAGGCTGCTATGAGGTCTCCAAGCAGCCTTCTCTTCTCCAGGCTGAAAGCCCCAACTTTCTCAGCCTATCTTCATACAGGAGGTGCTCCAGTCCCCTGATCATCCTTGTGGCCCTCCTCTGGACTTGTTCTAACAGTTCCATGTCCTTTTTATGTTGAGGACAACAGAACTGTACACAATACTCCAAATGAGGTCTCACAAGAGCAGAGTAGAGGAGCAAGATCACCTCCCTTGAATCACAGTGCTTCAATTTTTATATTGAAGGATGCTAATCTGCTAAAGCACAAATTGCTGTGGGAAAAGTAGAAAACAGAGAGGATGTGGTTAACGGAATACAGAATGAGTTGCACATGTTTCCAACGCACAACCCTCTAAAACTAAACACAGGTTCTCAACAACTGCTATGTATTTTCAGGAACAGAAAACTAGAAGAAACCTCATGAGTCCATTCAGTCCTGCGCTCAAGATGAGGTCTTGATTGAGAACTATGTTCAAGTATAGCAATCTTGACTTACATTTTCAGTCCTTATCTACAAGATTGCATGATTATACACTCATCTGGTTTGGTATGCCACGTTGGTCCTTGTTCCTTCATGGCTCCTTTTACAATTGCTACACTCTCAACTTCTTCAAAGGATGCATTTGCTACAGATGAAGGAAGAAATTCATAGTTCTGATTTAACATGCATAGGCTTGCAGCTTGGACCTGTGAGTTTCACAGATTTCTTTTTATTATTATTATTTTTTATTTTTATTTTTTTACTGCTCTAATCCTCAATCTCACCCAGCTTTTTCTAAAGCATCCTTCAGTCCTTTCCCATACTGACTAAAGCTGTTGGTATTGCACTAGCTGGGCGTTTTTCGTTCAGTTCATCAGGGAAAACACTGAACAAACTTGCTCTTTAGAAAGTATCTGTAGTCTTTTCTTGAGTAACTTCTTTCTTTTTCTTCATGTTTACCTCCTTGCAAATATTATTGCGTTTGGGCAGTAGTGTGCCCAAAGGAAAAAGAGTTTAGCTCTGCAGAAATAGCAGAGCAGGAATACTGGAACAGTATGTCTCTAGAATTCTTTCCCAGAGAAGACATGCAGAGCAGCAAAATACTGGAGAAGAAGATGAAAAGGCTTGCCGGAATACATAGATTTAATCTTTAAGTTAAACAAACAAAAAAAAAACCCCACACAAAACCTGAAAGTGTAGATTAATTTTCACCAATCAGTATTTATTATTCAGCCTTCAAAAGGGAACCACAATAATTTAGATAAATATTGAGGTAGGTCATCAGGTTGCACTGCAGTTTCTGGAAACACATCTGGTAAGGTCCTCTGCAGTGTATATCAGAATTTCATCTACACTGAGAGGTCTTGAAATTAAACCTAACATGTGCAATTTATGTCCAGAACACGTCTCTTCAATTTTTACTTCATTCAAATCCAAAATGTACACAACATGACAGCCAAGTTCAAACTGAGGTAGAAAAAAAGATCAAAACATCTCTTATTTAATCTTATCTTTTATTAAATGTATTATTATTAATTATTAAGTTAAGTTTTAAAAAATTTATTCAAGGTCTTATTTAATCAGGCAACAGAAACTCACTGGAGCCAGGAATGGAAATGAGGAGCTGCGAGTGTATGATAACAACAGCTAATACATCGCAGCCACCAAGTGAGCTTCTGCTACAGGCAATGCAGTTTTGGCAAACCAAATTTATTCCTGATTTGTCAGACCTGGAACATACCTGTCTGTAACAAAAGTTTCAAGACAAAGATTGATTGTGCAGCACTATCCATGTGTATTTTTCACTGCTGGAAGCATCGGTTTTGAGCCCGACTAGGATATTTACTTTCATTAAGATATTATAAGGTGCTATTGTTTGGCTTGGTTTTTTAAGGTTTCTGCTGCAGCTGGATAATGATACAGACTGAGAAAAGGGGAATAAAGTTTAGAGATTTTAGGGGATGCCCTGGGTATGCTGCTGGAGAACATTTGGTAACATTCAGCCTACTCTTACGCTACAATAAATGCAAGACTCAAATCAGAGTAAGCTACTTCTTACCAATAAGTACACGTCAAAAGACGTAGGAATTGTGGTGCAATGAGTTGCGAACCCATGAAACCTGTCCTATTACTTGCAGGTATAGCCATACTAGAGACAATACCTCATGCCCAAAATATTATTTAAAATAACTAACACTGTTTTAACTAACTGAAGACATAGTGTTTGACTGAGGCACATTCCATCTCACCAAGTCTAGTGCTCCATACAAACAGCACCATATAAATGTTAATTGAGGCAATAAACATTTTCAAAGGCTAAACCAGCAATAAGAATTAGACATGACAAGCAGTTGTTTTACTGATTTAAAAGAAACAGAAAAACTACCCAAAAAATTGCATTGCTCCTTTTTTCTTAAGTACCTTGTTTCTACAGAGGAAATATATATGGAGCTAAATGAACCCTGCAGTATTCAAGCCATGACATGCTTGTGGTTGCACTTGAACCCTAAGGATTCAGCCTGCAAGGTCTGTTGAAGAAAGCCTCCACGGAAGCTCAGTTTCATACTCCTGTGGCCACATGAACCTAGTGGGCCCCATGGCAGAAGCCCAACAGGTGGAAATGCTGAAGACCTCTCTAACATGAACTTCCCACAGTAGTGAAGAATTTAGAGCTTAAAAATCAGTAAATCTTGAATTTATGGTGACGAAAAGCTCAAAGAATAATTTTTAAATCAACTCAAGACAACCAGGAAAGCTGGAAAATAAATTTAAAAGTTTGTGCAGAATGTTTCCTTGAAGCCCTTGAAGGCAATCCCTTGCTTCTGTGCTCAGCTGCAATTAACTCAATGGCAGTTGACAAATTCTGTGTAGTCAAAACTGTCTTTCCAAAAACAAACCAAAAACCCCAGCCTTTTTCTTTATTTGCTCTTATTATTCTTTGCAATACATTCTGTTCTTACATACCCTTCAGACAACACAAGTAGGATGTGACTTGAATATATGCTGGCTTAGGATGGGAGAGATGTAGGGCTTCTTTCTTCTGCAGTTTAGTTTCTTACTGAAACTCTCACCATAGAAAATGATGCTTTCTCTACACCTCTACCTTGTGGCCTTTGCATGAACACATGCATTGCTCTCAGCTATGATGACTCAGAGAACCATAGCCTGCAACTGAAATATTTGTATATCCTTTCAAACTGTACAACAGCTTCAAAATACAAGCATTGATTATAGCAGCAGAATAAAAAACAACCATCACTAAACAGCACAAAAATGTATTTCTCCAGTTGGAAACAAACAAAAAGGTTAGAATAAAAGTCACAACAATATCCATGACTGAGCACACAGCAGAGCTCAATCTGCTGCCAAATCAGCTTTGAAATAAGAAAACACTGCAGAAATAGAAAGCCCTAAAAAAGATAAAAAGGTCACCGCCAGAAAGCAGTGCACCTCTGCAGAAAGTCTCAGCATAAGCAAAGTAAAAAAGAAGGTAAAGAAAAAAGTCAGCAACTAACAGACCTGCAGCTCCCACAGCTCACAAACTGATGTGATCATGATGAATAGCCGCACACAAGCTACTAACCCACGCCTGACATCCTCCGCCACACAACAACTGTGGTAGCTGCTGGGAGCTCATTACGTTCCTATAATAGTTAGCTCATGCCCACAGTGGAATGAAATGAATTTTGAACTGAAAATTGAAGTGTTCCTGAGCAGACATGCCATTCCACAGCAGACGATTTCCTGCCCAAAGACACATTAATTTCACAGTGCAGCTAGGAACAGTTGCTCAGGCTGATGGCAGGTACTGGGTACTGTGCGCAGAGCCCTTCAGGAATGCACAGGACAGAGTGCATGGTCTTCACCACTGTGGCATAACAAACAGTGGATGTTTCTACCTACCCTTACTTCTGTGACAACTTTGCTAAATTGGAATAGTTTTAAGGTTTTGTGCACCTAAAAAATATAGGCGACACTCCTCATGGAGTTATCAAAAGTGCTAGAAAAGACTAACACTAATCTCCTAAAAAAAGAAATGGTCAACTGTTGTGTGTTTTAGAAGAATGTCCATATAGATACCCCTGAGGTTTCTAAATAATCCTAAACCCTTAACCCAATATACGATCTTTCATACATGTTAGGCTCTGATACACTTGGTTTTGAAAGTCCAGAGCTACTCAAGGTTTATCGAAGCTTACACTGCCTTATGGAGCATCCACACTGATCTCAAATAAGCCTTCACTGTTCCGTGCTCAAAACTTATGTATTAGTGTGTTCACCCTCGCCACTTCCGTGTCTGAGGATTTTGGTTTGCTCTGTATTGGAGGACCCAGACATAAGGCACTGTAATTCCTCAAAAAAACATGCATTGCAAACAGTTCTTCCCTGTTGATCTAGTGAGTCATGCAGGTACTGCAAAATATTGCCATTTGAAAGGAATCCCATACAAGGTGAAGGCGACACTGCCAGTTGCTGCAACACCAGTTGTCACTAATGCAAACACACTCCAACACTGGCAGTGGTACAACGACACCCAGGGTGAGGCAGACCTACTCATCTGTGAGAACTTTTACAGGAACTTTTCTTTGAGCACTCCCATTCAATGAGCTATCCCTTCCAGATGGCATGGGTGGGAAGTGCTGCAGATCTGGCTGTTAAGCTACATCCCTAAACATTTTTTGAGCACTCAGAAGGCACTGATGACACCGCTCTGTGTCCATCTACATGAGAACTCCTCCAAAATATATCCTGACTGGGTAGTTCTGCCATTGTTCCATGGCAGGATTATAAGAGCAACTCTGAGATAATAAATTCACAGTGACAGTTTTAACTTTAATAAAAACCCTTCCAAGATTTCATAAATAGCCTAATTAAAAGGTGGGAAGAGATGATTACCTGAGAAATGTTATCCACCAAAACAGTATATGAAAAGGCTTATTTATTAACACACTTTACAGAGCATCATTTCTCCCACCCTCTTCCTGTGTTTAATCTCCTGAAGATGGAGTGATTTATTCTAATGTAGAGATTAATATAAGAAAGTAACTTTGTAAAACATATTTGCCTGTCATATGCAGGTGGTCAGACCAGCTCTCCTCATAACCCTTACTAGTCTTAAAGCGTAATAAATTATCCATTTACTGAAATTTCAAAAATTTGGCATATTTTTGTGGTACAAGTCAGTAAATAACTTAGTTTGCCACTATATTTGAAATGATAGCAGGTGGCAAAACAGAAGTCTCAAGGTAAAGTTATCCTCTGTTCAATACAATTAGCTCTTTTGAGGATTTTTTTGCTTTTCAGAATCAGATACAAAGCATATAATCCTTTGAAGGACGTACAAATTCATATGCCATTTTAACTAGTTCATCAGTATATTTTTAAGAATAACCTTAATTTAAAAAGAGCAGTCAGTCTCAACCTCGATTAGGGCAGAAGGTAGAGATGTACTTTTTTCCTGCACAGACAAAGATCTTGCTTTCCAGGTAGCTCTATGTTACTAATTATTTGCTTATGTATAGATATATTATTATTCTAATTGGGCTGGTGGTGTAGAAATTAACAATAATTCTTACTTTGAGGAGATAAAAATTGGGCGAAGCCTTTTGGAGGGTCATTACAGCAAGTCACATGAAAACCAAACCAAACAAAACCAACCAAACAAACAAAAAGAAACACACACCCCAAAACAAACAAAACCCCAAAACCAACAAAACCAATCAAACAAAAAAAAATACACCCAAACTGCCAAAACTAACAACAATCCAAACAAAACACAACAACAACAACAAAAAAAACCCCAAAGCAGCTAAGAAACTCGATGGAAGGAAAACTCCCTGCAACTGATCAAATGTTTCCCATCTTGCACTATGAGAGTGCAAAGAAGCAGCACCCAACATCATTTAACAACAAGAACTACAAGCTTCAGTGGCTGAATAGTGCCTAAGAAGGAGCTGTAAGTGAGCTCAACTTAAAGCTCACTGAGGGCCCCAAAGTAGGCACTAGTGTATGAAACTGCTAATGAGCTGGTAGAAGATCTAGGAAGGAGAATGAAATGTACAGGGAGAAGAATTACTGTTTGCTATATGCAAAAGTTTCCAATAGATGAAAACAAAAATTTAAAATTTGGGAATGTGCTCAGAACAAAACAATTACAGCCACCCCCCAATTTTCTGCTCTGCCTTTTTCCATTTTGGGATAGGAAGAAAACCTAACAAGTTTTTATTAGTAATCTATTTTATAGGTATCATCTGCATACTTTAACAATGAGAATAGTTTCCACATACCTTCTGTAAATTAGATTCAATCAGTGATCACTTCTAACCCCTTAATGCTCCCTATCCCATGAGGTATTTCTACAGCTGAGAGAATACATTCCCAAAGCAGAGCTTTGGATAGTACTTATGGAGGTCAAAGAATAGAAATACCTGAAGATCAAGGCCCATTGTGCTATTGGCATCACTACCCCCTGTTAAAAATAATCTCCAAAATGAGGATAACTTTATTGTTCTGTGTCATCACTGTTCCTGTGACTAAAAAAAAATGGGTTAGACAGACAATGAGTGCAATTCCTACTTATCATATTTCACTTCAGCAAACAAAGTAGTAGGACACTCTCCACTAGTTTTAATGAATTAGACCTGAAACTGCATCCAGGCATGATAAACTGTTCATACCTGGTTGATACAGGATAAAAGCATTACAATGACACTGAAAATGAAATATAATCTGTAGCAGATGCATAATGATCTCAGATTATCCTTAAAAATGGGTAGCACTCCTCCTCTCAATTTGTACTAGACCATTGCACAGTCACAGGAAGTCACAAGAAGGTCCATCAGGTACATTGAAAGTCAGAGTTTACTCACTAACAGAAACCTTTCCTAACTCACCAAATCAAAGCATCAGAGTGTTTGAAGTTAGAAACAGCAGTGAGAAATACAAGTATTTCTCCCACTATGCCTACCCCAGCAGCCACAGGAGAGCAGAAGAGGCTCAAATTTAGTGAAACAGTAGTGATATGAACAATGGTACCACCTAAACATGAAATTATGCTTTTCTTACTCCTCCCCACAGAAAGTGGAGGTTGCAGGACTTGATGTGTCTCTGGAGAGTGAGGACTTCTCATCATGTCCCCTGCACCAGTCCTCCTCATATGGTTCTACAGTGTTTGGAGCTGCCATTGGACTGTTTGTCGAACCAGGAGAATGTTAAATATGGATGTACATATCTGGGCATCAGAAAGGGACGGACATAGCCAAAAAAGGCCACCTCTCCCCAAGTCAGCTGAATCGCAGCTTTAATTTAAAAAATAGAAGGTATGGTTTCTTACAGTGTAATGTATTGATGCTCCTACAAGTGAAAAAGCTTCTTAAAAAACTAAAATCACGGGTTATGAGAGCATTAAGGATACTCCAACAATCCCATTATCCAACATCTTAAACTGAAACTGTGCACCACTCATTAAGTTCCCCTTCTAAGGGCCATACTCTGCTCAACCATGTGGTCACATCCTGTATCTGAAATAACATCATATATCCACTCCATTTTGTCAGCTATCTTTGGCAAGTACTTCAGGGTTTAGTATGGTGAATATAGAACTGTCTAAAAAGGACTGAAAACTTTTTTCAGAACTGAGAAATTGATCATTTTCCTAATAAAGTGCAAATTTTACATACAATAACTTACTGAATACTAATACTAGGCATTTTTTCCCCAGCTTGAATTAGTTTCATATTCAGGTAAGGACCAGACTCTGAAAGATTCAGCCTGTAAGGTAAGTTTCTGAACTTTTAAATATGTACTCTATTAATAAGCGCACCTGCCCTTACAGTGGTACCCAAGAAAAAGGCAAAAATAAAAAAGTAATACAAGCAGTAGAAAAAGGCATAAAACTTGTTTCAGTTTACCTTTTTCTTCCCCTTTTTCATATAAGTTAATATTTGCTGAGCTGGAACACAATCACAACTAACAGGTTTTGTCATTGTCTAGTATCTTAGGCCACTGTGCACTGAATCACATGCAAACACCATTCACTGCCTCACATGCTCCTCCACAGTGAGCATTATAATTAAGCAAGATGAAAGTAAATAATGCCATAAGACATGAATCTTATTTTATGCAGTGCAGCCTTAAAAAGAAAAAGAAAAATTACTAAAAATTGCAAAATGTGCCATCCCACAAACTGCAAGTTGCATTATAGACTTTATAAAAAATAAACACATAAATAATCTATGTCTGCTGTAGGCATGGTTTTGGGTCTCTCCATGATTAACTGATGCAGTATCTTCTCCCTGTAATTGCTTGGGTTAACGATACAGAAATGCAAGTCCTCAATCTTGGTTCATTTTAAATTCTGAGTATGCTATTACTTATTAATCCTTCTATATTTCTTTTATGAAGTGCTTTTGTTAATGATCCTGTGCTATATTGGGAATGATAGTGCATAAGGAAAATTAAGAGATAAAAGCATACTCAAAAATAGCTCAAAACTTTATAGAATTACGTATCCACATATTTACTGAGATGAGCTATCTTCATAAAGCTATAAGGACAACCAGCAGCACTCAGCATATAATATATATATGTACATTTTTGATCTGAGGTTTCATTACCTGAAACAGTAGAGTGACTTGGACTACATCACTCTAGACCTCTGCGCATTTAATAATTCCAATATCTGGCTAGCAGCTCTTGATGTATCCATTAAGAACAGCCCACCTAAGTTACACAAGAAACCACTAGGCAACTGACTGGCCATAAAGATGATTTCTAGTTAACCTTATACCCAGCCACGTTGACCACCCCCATATTTATGGCACAGAGGAATTGATAATCACAACTTTGTTCCAAGAACTGGGCAGTTGTTTCTGCACCTTTCACCCAAGTCATCAAGCTGAGAGGATAATATACCCACTCAACATGAAAAGAAAACCATGCTGTATGCCAGCCTGACATGAACTTCTGGTACACCAAAGACACGCTGCCATGCAAGGCTTTGGTGAGGCCCCATCTGAAATACTTTTTAATCAGGTCACTTGTGTTCATGAAAAAAGTACCTGAACTGAAAAACTGCAAAGAAAGGATTTGAAGATAATCGAAGAAGCGAAGCGCACATTTTTCCTAGTGATTATAAACTTGACTTGATTAGTCCTGCAGACTGAAAGCCAAGAAATTGCTCTCTCAGCATAACCAGTGGAGAGGAGGAAGAATGATTAAGTCAAAGGACAATGACTGCAGTGAAGTAAAGGGGTGTAAACTTGCCCATTAAGAAGCTTAGACTGGAAACATGAAGAGGATTTCTAAATAGGCTTAAAGTTGACATTGATTACTTTATGAAAGACATTATATGTGATGCAAAAGAAGGGAGTGGAGTCAGAAACACATTATTATACTTTGCTGACTTTGAGCATTTTAGATCAGGGCTTCCTTCTCTCTTGCCACTGGGACAAAAAAAGGGGAGGATGGCATTCTCAGAGCTCATGCTTTCCCTAGGCACACTCAGCTCACCCCACAGTGCAGGCTGCTGAAGGACCCCAGCCACCACCTGAACCCTAGCTTCTGACTGAACCTTCTGTTCAGCTCCTGAGGAACCAGGAGGGCAGCCTGTGCTGCCATCTAAACTAAGGGGCTCCCCAGGCCCTGACAAAAATTCTTCAATTCCCAATAGCCTGGAAAATCATTCAACATCAGCATAGCACACTACTAAGTCCGTAATGACACCAGGAAAGATGACACCTTCACACTTTGCTTCAGACTTCTTGAAGACCGAATGCTCAGAGGCATGTTCCAGATTGCACACATTTTTAAATGCTTTTTCCAAGAGCATAAGGAACAAATAAGAAGAAAAAAAAAAAAAGAAAAAAAGGATCTAAAAATTAAAGAGCACCGTTCTGCAACACAGGATGATCTCTACTGCAAGGTCAGTCCAGAAACACAGAATGACCTGGAACCTGCCTCTTTTTCATGTAAAATGACACAGCTTGGATAATACAACCTCATTAACTGAGTAGCTATATGAAATTAGGGAATACTTGTCATCCTCCTGTATCTAAGAGCAAGCATATAGCACCAGGTGCTTCAATCAGAATGTTATTTCACTGAGATTATTTTTAATCCTCTAATACCAACCAAAAGCTGATCTCACTACAAGACAAACAGGACTAGATGACTTCTTGAGTTAAAGGAAAAAACAAAATTAAAGAAGATAGAGTCAAAGAGTGTTTCTGGCAAAGTACCACTGGTCTTCACCGTCAGTGCTTATGTACTGAATGTTGCTTAAACAAGCTGGAGTTAATGTGTAACACCTTAATGTCTTCATTGGCTTGCTCAGACCCAGGGCAGCTGGAATTACTGAGTAACAGAGCTAAGTTATTCTTGCTGCTTATTAGCAAGCAGCCTAATAAACCCCAAAAGGAGAAAAAGTTTCCAGACATCAGGAGGATCTGCACAGATGATGTGCAAGAGTAGCCGTGACAGCAGCAACGTGAGGAAAACAAGGGGAAGCGTCTCTGTCTGCGCGTAAAACTGTCATAGGTAAAATACAAAACAGCGGACTACCACACCTCTTAAAGGCAGGGACAGCAGCACAAGAAAGGTGGAGAGCAGTAAGAGTTTTGCCCAGGGCTTTTATACACCATGAGGCTAGACAAATCCTGAGATACAGCCAGTCCAGGAGCTACAGCTTCACTATCCAGTGCACTGGAACAATACTTGGTTGCAAGACACTACAGAAGTAGTGTTAGTTATGACTAAAAAAGCTCACTGGAGAGATTTTGCACCTTAAAGCTCAATTATTACACTCAAATTTCTGAGCAGAAAAGCACATCAATTACTGTTTTATAAACAAAACCTTCCTCAGCCCTTTACCCAAGCCCCGAAATAATGAACCACATTGGTCCATCGTGCAGGAGCTGACCCACTGCCTCTGGTTCCCAAAGAGGAATGGCTGAAGAGCCATACTGTGGGTGCTCTGTAATGAGAGCAATGTGTCACTGTGTGACAGGGAGAGAACAGCTGTGACTCATTTTATAGTCTACTGAACATGAAATGAGTTTGTTTCCATTTCTGATAAACTGTGCTACTACTTGCAATACACATTAGACATTGCTGCTACCATGTCTTCTAATTCTATAAGGAAAATTAAAGACTAAGCAGTGGTAGGTTCTCCAGTTTCTGCTGTTTGAGACACTGACACAGTTCTGGCCCCACTGATTTCACTTTTAGAATTAATCAGTCCTGCAAAAATAACAGAGGGCCAAGTGTTGGTCCATTGTTTGTCAAAATGCACCATTTACACTGACACCAAAGACTAGTTCAACCGCTCAGTGCAAACCCCCAGCTAGGACAAAGATGCATATTTCCAATAATTAGGAAAACCAGATATTTTAATACTTACTCATAACATAAATTATTTTTCTAGCAACAGATCATGAAACTTAGTAGCCTGGCACTAACCAATCCTTTCCAAGGGACTGTAGTAGGTCTTGCAGTCCAAGCAGATGAAATACATGAACCCCAAGTATTTCAAGAGCATTTCAGGGTCAAACGTTGCTCCCTTGTTATGTTCCTTCAATCATTCTTAAGCAGGCGAAACCAGAGTTATCCTCACCGGTTCCTTTAGCCATCTTTCAATGGCAGGGACCTAGCACAGCACAAGGCCCCACAGTGAAAGCTGATTGCGCAAGCATTAGTGTCAGTCAGACAGTGACCAAAGAGACACCCTCATATGTTCATCAGGTTAGAAGTCTCAATGTGACTGATCTGCTGTTTGAGGGTGAAAATGGGATAGCATGTAAAATCTAATGAATGTCCATGGATTTCATCAAATATTTAATGAAGTGATATCCAAATTAATCATGAAATATCGTGAAACTAAATATTTGGACAGTCAGTTTGCTTCATTACTACTGTCACTACTCTTGTGACATCGCACTTATGTCATTTCATGTCGTGACAGACCTGAAATATTGTGATTTCCAGTACGATGCAAATTTCAGTTTATGGCTAACTCAAACTGTCAAATCTTGGCAAAGCAGTACATTGTCGGTCTTCTCCCCCAGAAGTATTCTGTTAACAGAAATTAAAGGTGCTCTTAAATGAAGAAGTAAAGCTTTAACAGAAATTCTCAGCAAAGTTTCAGAGTTGTGTGCCAGTAGTATACTTGTTTGATTCACACTGCAACAGAAAAAATAGCAAAACTAAAGAATGAAAAAATCCACTTTTTTCTCCGGACCAGTACATTTAATGGGCCTCAGAAATACATTTTCCCACTTAGCTCTCAGATCAGAATCAACTAGGGTGGAAAAGACCTTTAAGAACATTAAGTCTGCCGCGAATGACAAAGATGTGACAGATGCAGTATAGCTGTAGGAGGCTCCCAAACTGTGATACAGTTGTACCACAGTCTACCTCAAAGTGGTACCCAAACACTGCCTCAAGAGCCTCACATCTCTTCCTGAGAGCAAGCATGGCTAGGCACAGAGCCAGGAGCTGCTGATGCTGACAGCAGAAGCATCTTTGCAAATTTAATTCAGGAAAGCAAATTTTTTTGTGTAGGACTGGAAGTCACAGGCTTCTGAAGTTTAACTGTAGTGCAAAAATGATTCCTGGAGCATCCTCAGATACATCACTGTCTTTCATCTGTCTCATGCACACCCTTACTTTACCTCACAATTTCATCTTGGTGGCTTTTACAGCTAACCAGAAAGTGAGATTTCATACAACTAAATCCAAACACTTTGACAAGAAGCAGCATTGTGTTTCACAAATCTTCTTAAACAGGTGATTAGACTACACCAAGCGTGCATCCTGCTTTTGTATCACACTGCACTGGATTCTCAGGAATCAGAAGGGCAGAATTTCACAGTGTTGCTAAGAGTACCTTTAAAAAATGATGTGCAAGGGTCAAATATTGTGGAAGTTTTTAGACATTTAAGAAAACCTTCACTTGTGGGGCAGAATGAAAAAACAAAGCAAAACAACAAGCAAAATCAAAACTCAAACTCCAATAACGGGCAGCCCAAACACCAACATGGGTCTCCGCAGGAACACTACACCTCAAGCCAGGTGCAGTTTCTTGTTAAACAGCCAAGACTTGGAAAAGCTGTAGGGAGGAGGAACAAAAACCCAGGAAACCCAATTCTCTGTTTCCCCATTTAAGCAGGCTAGACTCAAAAAGACAGTAACAGAGTGATTAATACTCTTAATCTGGGGGACACTTTTACTCTGGAGCTTTTTAGATACACAGGCAAAATAAAAGCATTCAAGCTTGGATAATTGGAAGTAGGATGAAGCCCTGTGCTTGGGAGGAAGCATCTTCCCTTGGGCAAATCCTACCACAACTTTGCCTATTTCAGAGGCCAAAAAATTTCTCTGGAGAAATTATTTTTATGGGCCACTGATGATTCGTCCTTGGCAGAGTGATTTAACTTTAGTCAGCAAAGCTGAACTCCCGCAAGAAAAGGAAAATCACTCTGGTCTTTCTTGTCATTTTGATGACAGAATCGAATAGCTTCTTGTTAGCAAGTCCCCTCCAGAGCATTGTTGGATGCAAGGAATGCTACAAATACAATTTACGAAGGACACACTAACGTTGACAGTAAGAAGCTCATTGAAGGGAGTATCTATTGTCATTATACAGGTAATCCCACCTCCAGGATTTTCTGCTGCACAAAGCTCCTGCTACTCAGCTCATCTCCAAAGGTATAATTACCTTCTGGAAGTGAGGGGTGGTTGTATGGGGGAAACTTCTGTGAAAGATTCACAGTTTCACACAAATCAGTTAAATGCTAAAGGCTTTACACGTTCTAAAAGGCTTTAAAAGACCATGTCTTTGTCAGTGGGCTTTTTAGCCACAAATGTTTGCTGTTATGAAAGTCATTATCTGATTTAGGCTTTTATTAGCTTTGTCACCACTCCAGAGAAATGAGATGAACTAACACCATTGCAGTTGCTGTTTTAAACATGTACAATATATGCTCAAACTTAGCTAACACCTCATTCGTAAGACTGGGTCTATTCTAAGTTTGGCAAAAATCATTAGAAGAGATCTGAAGGCATGGTAATCATCTCGTTTTTCTTCAGCTAAAATTACTTAAATAGAAAAAAGATCCTTTGCCAAGAGGGACTAGCAGCGCCAAAGACAGCATGTCAAAGATAATGACTTGAGCAGCTAATCCAGTGTATCACGCTGCATATTTACCCCTTAATATAATTTGTGTTTCTCTAAATAAGAATCCATCGACACTAATATCTCTGGCTGAAAGAGGATAGAGAATATAAATCTTATAAAAACATCTCTGGTGCACAATTAGCATCTGTCTACAGAGATGCTGATCTATAGCTTCCAGATGTAAGCTGGCTCAGTGGCAGCTCATAAGCAGCATGCATTCAGGTCAGCATACACCAGCATATAGCTTCATCTTCGGACAAAGCTCTCTCCATAACTATGCTTCCCAGAGGATTCCCCTGGTATAATCCAGTTGCAGGAGGCCTCATATTTTCATTTCCAATTGAGGGATCAATCTCAAGCGTTTGCTGGTGAAATCAGGACCTACACCTTCCTTCCACCTTCCCAGCCATCTTTGGTTGGGCTTGCAAAGCCCTCTCTTCACTGGAGAAGGGGGAGAAGAGGATGACAACCCTCCAGAAGCTCTCATAGCACAATGGCATCCACAGCTGCTGTCCCTAAGGGACAAGAACATGTCTGCATGATTGCTACAGTTGAGTCTGATGCAGGCCAAAAATATTATCCTACCCACACTTTCCATGGGCACTTGTACAGTATCCATGGTGAATGCCATGCAGTGACCACAGAGTACAGAAAAGGAGCAAGGGCATTTAGGTGGCTAAGGGCAAACAGGTTTCTGTCAGAGGGTCCCCATCCTTGCACTAGAGCTTTACCTAACAGCACCATACTTCCATGCATCGCATGAACTTTAATCCAATTATCCTTCTTCCTAATGGAAATTACAGACCTCTAAGAATCATATCAATTATGGGAAAGAAACCATTTGCTGAGGTTAAGGAGATGAGCCGGAAGACAGCTGAGCAAAGTTTGCTAACGTGAATATTTCAGACATTAGAGTACAGAGCCCACTGCTTAGAGTAACCTGAAATAAACTAAAAGTTCTCAAATATAACATCAATGTGAGGCTACCATCAGAGCAGCAGAGATCTTGGAATTTGTAACCCAAACTATCAAACAAACCTGTCCTACAGTCTCCTTCAATGTGGTTGTTTAATTCCTTAAATTCAGATGAATACAGAATGGTCTAATTTTGTATGCATTTTGGAAATCAGGAAGGGCAGGTTTTGAAACAGCAAAAGATTTCAAACCCACGTGATTTGTAGATATATTTGCTATGATTAATTATGATTTTCTTTAACCTGACTGTAATTCCATTGTTTAAGTACTTCAAGGTAAGGACTGCCAACCTTCTGAAAAGACACCAGATGGGTCTTCAGTAAAATATTAACTTCTAAACTTCAGAGGAAAGGTGAAGGGTTTCAACCCCCAATATCTTCCACAGAAATGATATTACCAATTTACAGTCATCTACTCTTAGGATAAATGCCTCCTCATCTCATGAGCCAACAAATGGAAATTAATCCAAATGCTCTATGATCACCTCTGTTCAACTACCAGTCAACTCTGGAACCGCTCTACCAACTCAAAGCCCAACAGACTGGGTTCCAAATGCTTCACTGCATGGTAAGGAGTGAAAACATACTGAAGTCATGTTTTCTACTTCAGAATATAAAAACATTTAATAGCTTATCCTACTTAAAACTTCACAGTTCATGTAGTCATCCAAGCTCCCCATCCCCCAACTAGGAAGGGAAGGCAGAGAACGATGTTTTCCTTGCTTAAATTATCACAGAACTGGTATATCCTGTGATAAAGCTGGAAAAGCAGCTTCCAGCATAAGCTGATTTTAAACTACTGTACTTTCAGAAGTAGACTACTCCGTGTAATGCCCAAAAGCCAATATAAATA
>JAOEHY010041177.1:0-16405 GCA_025447955.1 Psilopsiagon aurifrons
TTTTTCTTTTTCTTTTCTTTTTTTTTTTTTTTTGGGGGGGGGGTTCTCTTTCAGTTTTAAAAAAGTAAATCCAAATTAAGAAATCATTCCTCAAAGCTGAAGAATTTTCTTCTCATTAACTCCCCATGGTGAAGCACTGCCCATTTACAGCAGGGACTATTAGGTTTAATACAACCAAGAAAGAAGGAGACTGTAGGAAAAATATCTATATGCTGGGATAACAGAGGCTGTTTTTATTCTTATTTTTAGGTATCTCTTTAGAACATCTGGATCCAAATTCCATGTGTCTTTTTTTTGTAATTTGGAGCAAAACTGCAAATTTAGCTAATGTATACAAACATCTTTGAGACCAGGGATCAAATAACACAACTTTAGAATTTAGTATGGCTGCAGAACATGGATCAAATGAACTACCAAATTAATAAACCAAGAAACGAGTTCCAGCCTTGCTCTGAAACCTGGTATCAACTCCTCTCAAAAACACACAGTCAGAAAAGGGTCATGCCCTCAGCAACTTCTAAAATATCTGTTTGATCTGCCCAAAGTCTGGGACGTCCCCACTGCCCTTCTCCAGCTACAGGAGTTCCCATATATTTGCAGGAAGTTGCCAAACTGCATTCTCAGCAGCATGTCTGAAAACTGTGGTAGAAACAGGCCTGGCATACTTAAAGGATGTTTACTAATTAAAATTAGATTTTAATCCTGTAACTATTTAAACCCCTCAGAAATACAGAAGGGTGAGATGGATTCCATTGTAGTTGTGGCAACTTCAATGCTGCTGGTAACACAGAAGCATCCCAGGCTAACTTTGAGCTACTTGCAGAGATGGGAAGTACAGTAGCAATAAATTTCCAAGTAAAAATGAGCAATAGTAATTAGAATCTTTCTTTTCCTCAGAAAAAAAATATATTGACAAAAGATTTTGACTAGCTAAATTTGAAATTCCCAAACACTTATTTTGGCAATGTTTCCACTCCAAAATTTCAGAAATGAAAAATTATTTTCACCTGCCAGTTTGATGTGATACTTCATGTTTATTTAAGAATCTTTCCATTGTAACATATTGGTACTGAAGTCTGGGAAACTTTATTTTCTTATATCTTCCTATTACCATTAATTTCACTAGAAGAAGGAAGGGGAAGGAGTATAACAGCATAAAAATACTTAGTGAACTCTTCATGGCCAAAATACTAATGTTAAAACCAGCTAAAAGCTGTATGCTGATTTCTACCATCAGTATTTGAAGAATATATGAAGTGATAGAAAGGTAGAATACAAAGAAGAATCCCAAGCAGCATTAAAAGTGTGGACAGGAAGGGATAAAATGATGAATGGAAGTAAATGGCTGGGGGATGCTTACAGTTCTAAGCTCTAGGCCTCCAGCCCCAAGACACAGAGAAGTTGTACCACACTGGGAGCAGAGCTGCAAGGTTTACAGACATGATTTTCACTCCCTCCTGGCTTGGTTGTCTCTGTGGAGGAGATGGTGCACAGGTAATTAGGCTAGTTATTTGGACCTCGGATCATCTGTCAGTTGCACTTGCTCCTGAGGCAACAAAGCTTCCCACAACATACCAATATATGCGGCACCTACATGGAAGTGAAATCCCATTTGACCATATACCTTGAAGCTTAAGATCTGTAAGCTTTGAAATTTTATTCTGAGGGAAACAATGTCAGATGCAGCTTTTACAAATCTCCCACAATGTACCTTTCTTTGAAAAGGTAGTTCTATAATTCTATTTCAAAGCAAGCTATAAACTAGTATCATTTTCCCTTATTATAGAGATCTCAGATAATAGCACACTATACTTAGGCTCCCTGAAAATGTTCTTCTTCATTTCTGAATAATTCTACTCTGACAACTCTCTAATATCACACCTGAAGTCCAAAGATATTTCTATAGCAAATAAAGTGTTCATCTCAGGTTTGAAAGATGCTTTGTCTTGTACTACTAGTTCAGACTTGACCTGCGTGATGCCTCTTCTCCACTCTTTCTATGGCTGCACATCCTGATATCAGACACAAATAAATGTAATCCCTCCCCAACCCTTTAAATGTAGCTCTAAACAGTTTTCATGATTGAGATTATGCTGGCAGAATAGTTACATAGATGGGATCCTGACAGGAAATATTGGGCTGCCAAGTTTTTCTTTTCTTCATTTTTTTTCCATTTCCTGACAGTCAAATCCTTATAAAAGAAGGGCGTAAGGAAGAAATATTTATCTTGTGTTAATAATTCCCTTGAAAATCCTAGAAACACCAGCAATTACATTTTGGCTCTTGACATTTAAAGACTAACTTTTTATACCTGTCAGACTTGTCAAATGATAAAGTGACTATGTGTATTGTTTGATCAGAAGTTTTCTCATGGGGGAGGTTCACATTTCATGTTAGATTAGATTATCCTGATAAGTCTCTTTTTTATTTTTTTGTCATTTATGATAACACTTCTTATAAAATTAAAATTAAAGTGAAAAATGGTCCTTGGCTGAGAAATTCATTAGCAAACATAATTACTACCTCAAATGTGATAAAGTCATATAAATCACCTGTTCATAAATCCTGGACATAAATCCTGTAAAATCTATTACGGACCATTATAACAACCTTCCTGTTGTACAGTGTTTCACCTGATATGAGGTTCGTGGAATTTTAAAAACACTCTTCATGAAAGGTGGCAGCGTATGTAAGAGTTAACTGCACTGTGCATGTTACCCTGGAGTTGGTTTACAACAAAGCCAGTCATGCTCCAAACACTGTGGTGGGAAAGAATACAACTTTCATCCAATTAGCTATTATACGGATATTTGGGACCACATGGACTGTGCCCTGGAAAGTAATCACACTGCTTTCAAGGAGATAAGATAATGCTGAAGGGTTCAGCTGGTCTCATGTTTATACTGTGAATTCATACAGCCCAAGTTCTTGGGGCTGCTCTGTCCTGGTTTTCACCCCTGAGCTGAGCCAGCTGTCAAAAGCTAGCAGGTCCTTCTGTTATACATACTTTTCTGTTGAGCACCTTTGAAGGCAAATCTGGAAGCAAAGCTAAAGGTCTTTTCGTAAAGTTGATTTGGTGAGGTGGACTTGCTACACATGTATCCCACCTGACTTTTAAAAGAGACCTGAAATGTTCAGCAGGAAAATTCATTGTTCAGGAAACAAGGTGAATGAGGAAAATGAGCCATAACAAAATACACACAAAATTTGCCTCTTGAATATCAGCCTTGCTTGCTGTGGAGGTTTTACATTGCTGTTTTACATTCTAAACTGCATGTATCTCTACCATTACAAGATTCAACTGCCGACTACAGCCACAAGGCAATCATGAGTGTGTGTGTGCTGGTTTTGATTGGGATAGAGTTAATTTTTTTCCATAGTACATTGTATGGGGCTATGCTTTGGATTTGTGCTGAAAACAGTGTTGATAATTCACAGATGTTTTCGTTACTGCTGAGCAGTGCTTAGAGAAGTACACCCTCTGCTGCTTTCCACCCCACTGGCAAGTAGACTGGGGATGCATGAGAAGCTGCTAGGGGATGTAGCTGAGATAGTTGACTCAAACTGATCCAAGGGATATCCCATACCATATGATATCATGCTCACCAATAAAAGCTGAGGGAAGAAGAAGAAAAGGTGGGGGGGGGGGGGAGGGGGGATAGATGATACACATTCAGAATTATGGTGTTTATCTTCCCAAGTCACTGTTACACGTGATGAAGTTCTGGTTTTCTGGAGATGGCTGAACACCTGCCTGCCAATGGAAAGTGGTGAATGAATTCCTTGTTTTTCTTTGTTCACATATGCAGCTTTTGCCTTACCTATTAAACTGTCTTTATCTCAACCCATGAGTTTTCTTACTTTTTACTTTTCTGATTTTCTCCCCCATCACACTGGGGGAATGAGCTGTGTGAGGCTGAGTTGCCAGCTGTGGTTGAAAACCATGACAGCATGCCTTCCATCAGCTTTGGGGCTGTACATTCGCAGTTTAAACCACACTAAATCAGGAATTCTGCAGCACCATTTTCCTTACTGATCACAGCTGCACCTTTGCTCCAAATGCTCTATCTCATCAAAATTATCAAGAAGTCAGCTTGATGAAGGAGCTGATCCAGTCAAAATGTAACCCAGCAAAAGAATGCTCTTTCAATCCCCTGCAGCTGGGTGAACATAAAGCCAACACAGGGAGGCTGGGAATGCAGACTGAACACTTTTGTCTTAAGCCGTTTGTGCGACAGCAGGGTAAGGTAAAGAAACTATAAAGGCTAAAGGAAGGTGTGCAACATTTGGAGCCTCTGATGGCAAGGAGTTCTTTTTAATTGTGATAAGCATTTGACAGGACCAGCAGTCTGTAGAAATGGTGCAGAATTGGACTTTAACATTTGCAAATAAATATTGCACTCAATAAAATGAATGGATTGAGCACACTGCTTTCATATACCACCTGTTCTTTCTCCTCTCACTCCTGTTATTTATTCTCACTGTGAAGGTAGCCTGCTTAATTGCTGTGCTGGTATGTAACATGACATGGCTACAGGGAACAAAGAGACGGGTGGGCGAATGCGGGCTTCATATTTGAGTAACTACTTCATTTTGTCTCTGGTGATGACAGTTTATTGTTCTAACCCCTTGGTCACCTCTTAAAATATATGAAAGGCAATGGCAACACTTTGTAGGCACTTGGTGTGCAGACCTGCAACATACAGCTACATACCACCATCAGTCTGATCCAGTCAACTTCTCCCTTTGCCGGAACCCACAACTGAATCAACTAAATGTGTTTATTAGCACTCATCATACTAGCACTTCAGCAGTAACCAGCACAACCCACGTTACTGAGCAGAATTACAGCTGTGGATAACTTCTTTTTCAAGCTACCATCATCATCAGAAGGAAGATATTATGTAAAACCAGGAAGGCTTTTGCAATAAGATGCAGCATCCAAACGGAAGATAATGTAGCATCAGTAGGGAATTTTGAAATGCCCAGAGTGGTTCTTGGAAAATTGCAAAATTTCTGGGGAAATTGATAAGTATGCTCTTTTTAAAAATGCATATTCTAAACAGTAATGCTGTATGTGACATTTATTTTTAAAAGAAAGCACATGAATGTTTCTGCTTCATGATGGTAATGATGACAAACTCCTCTACTTACTTTCATAATAAAAACTTCTTCATTAAAATACTGCCATTTCCATGGTCTGATGCTTTTCTTCCAATATTGCCAATGAATAAGTATTCAGCATAAAAAATATTAAGTCAATTTTAATCTATTTGATCAGCAAGTAGCCCCAAGGAGGAGTATTTATTTTGGAATGAAGTTAAGAACACACTTCAGTCTGTGTCACAACAAGATATTTCCATCTCAAAACATCTGCTTTATAAAAAGAAACAGCAAAGACAAAAATTAAATTATCTAATTTACATGCAGGATAAGTTTATATAAGTCACTGTTTTGCCAGTTGGGACCTAATCATTTTTCCAGTTGCATTAAACAGTTTTTTTCATAGCACATGTCAAAACAAAAAGGCACCCTGAGCACACACTGTAAGTTAACTATTATATGACTGCCACATTAAATGGATGTTACTTTTATTTACCACCCAAAGTGTTCCCTATACAGCCTTAACTCAGTGCTTCATTGCACTCCCTCATCCACACTGTCAGTACAGGAGAGGGTACAATTCAGTGTGTCTCAGAAATACCTAACAACACTTGCACTTAGTCCTTAAGTGCACACTAAAACCCACACTGTCTGGCCCTGAGCCACATCAGCCAAAGCTTCTATTTATGTGTATATAAACTGAAATATATGCTCTCTGTATATGTTGCACAGGTATTATACACCTAAGTTGTAACTACAAAAAACAATAGAAAAAAATTAAGTGCTTCCATGTGAGCACTTTATTTTTTTCTTGCAAGCTGGATTTAATTTAGTATGAGTACTAAAAAGTAAAACCTGCTGAGGCTACTAAAATCAGGTAATTTTTTTTTTGCTGTACCTGTAACACATTAATTACAGATTTGGATTTTGATTTTTTTATTGCATAGAGTTATTGTTTCTCCCCTGCAATAAAACTGACAGTTAGTAGAGTTTTCTCTTTCTGTCTCCCTGCTAATGTCTGCTGGCGCTCCAAACCATTAACACGGCAGCATATTTCCTGTACTTTTATAGAAGACTGGAGACCTGAACAATCAGTATTACAATTTTACACTGCTGTTTGCTTTGCCACTTGTGTGCTAACCCGATTAAGACAGTAAATGTCAATTTGTTCTTCAATACAGTATGCCCCTGATCTTTAAGAAAATTTTTCACAGAGATGTTCAATTTTTATGTTTACGGTTCTAAAAGGTTTGAGATGCTACTTTTTATGAACTGTATAAGAGATGGTAACAAACAGAAAACCTCAGCCTTGCTACATTTACTTATGTTTTTCTGTGATACTTTCTCAAATAAATAAATGAATTTATCGTCATAATTAATACTCTTGTGTGTTCAACACTGCCATTTCCATTTTTCTCTGTACCCGCAAAGACGTTAGAAACTTTTCTTCTTGGCTTGGGAGAGCAGGTGGAAGTATTGATTTTCTGAGTAGATTTCAGTTTGTGCAAAAAGGTGCTGGAGAGAAATCTTTATTTTAAAGTAAAGGAAAGCCAGGGAAATGTACCATACTTAAATTGCAATATATCAAAGCAAACAGTAAGCCTGCTCTCTTCCATCTCCACCACCCTTGTTCTGCTCCACCCCTGTCCTATATATCCCTTCATCACTAATTTGTTTTATTACTTACTATTTATGCTAATCAAAATATGTTAGTGACTTTTGAAAGACCACCCTTGCCCTGAATGGCATAATACAGTAATAATTGTATAGTACCAGAATGCCATTTATCCTTCTTTTATAGCTATATTACTGCTCTATCTGAGCAGCTCTGAATTTAATGCATTTCTCCTCAACTCCCTGTGCCCTATGGAAGTGCCCTAGGGAATCATCACTATCTCCATTGTACAGATGGGAAACACAGTACATCTATAGTGTACACTGAGTAGAGATCTCAAGCCAGTTTTTCAAGTCTCCCTCTTACATGGTCCAATTGAAAACAGTCTGCCAGTCCTTGCCTCTGCCATGCATTCCACCTGCCTTAGCAGCAATACTGTATCATCCTCAGCTAATTTTTAGAAGGGTCTTGGTGCCACCTGTCTAAAGGGCATGAGTGTTTATAGAAAAGTTGATTTCCGGTTGCTCTCTTAAATAATGGGATTAAGTCACAAGCATCCTCCAGCTGTTTAGACTCTGAGCAAGGTAAAGGAGACAGTCAGATTTTAGCTCCCACAGACAGTGCCTCTGTCCCCAGAAGTTAATGGACAGATTCTTAAAGGCAACAGTGCCTAATTCCCACTGATTTAAAGGGGAATTAGGTAGGCACCTATCTGTCTCCTTTGAAGGCTGAGCATAAACGGTTTAGGCAGCCACTGGGTGAGTAGCAGCAGACATATTTCAAAACCGGTCTTCCAAGACCTAGGTAAACTAAGAAGCCAATGAACCACCCCCATCTTAAGCCTGTAGAGTTGCTTTTTTTTTTGATTTCTCTTCCCCAAATATGTTCCTCTGCCACTAGAATCTGAAAGTGTTGCTTTTGATTATAAAAGCCTCCCACATCCCTGCTGAGCAGATTGTCACTTTCCCTCCCACTTACCTCTGCAAATACACCAGGAAAACTGCCAGTATACAGAGCTCCCCTCCCTCCTTCATTGAGGAAACCCTAACCTGAAGAGTATGGTACACATGCAGCATTCATAAAAATAGCCCCCACAGTCAATTAAAAATACTCAAATCAGGATAAATTGGAGTTTTCTTCAGGATTTTCCTTTATTTTCTGAAACCTTGTAAACTGCACACAAATAAAAAAATCTCCATCCATTCCATCTGTGATAATTGAATATATAATTCTTCTGAACAAAAATATGTCTACCAAGAAGAGCTTGATGAAAAACATCTTATATAACAATATCATGACAGAAATTTGCCTTCTTTTCCATACCATTTCCCTTTATGCAATAGTGGGAAAAGGAAAAAGAAATTAATGGAGAGAATAAGTAAATTACAGGAAAAAAAAAATATTGGTAAATTCCTGGTGTTATTTTGTTGTGGGTTTTTTTTTGTTTTGGTTTGGTTTTTCTTAATATTATCATGTTCATCATTAATAATGCTGTCTTCCAAAAAGGCAGACCTGTGTGGTCACATTCTTGTAAACTCGCAGTTCTCACATAATTTCTTCTCTCCTTTGTCTGTCTGACATTCATTTGGATTCATACTGCCAAGTCTCATGCAATGAACATGATAACCCATTTCCTTCTATGCTCCAGCTTAACTGGAGATGACTTCCATATGCATGTGACACTAGTGACAACCATACAAATGTGAAAGCAATCTTTTTTCTGCTCCACAGCCATCTCTCCTGGCCAGTGGATTTAGCAGGGCAATGTGGCCTTTGACCAGATACATCTAGTAAGCAGTGATGTTGCAGAATAAGGACAGGATTGTGGCACAGCTCTGCAGCTAAGAACATTTTGCTGAGCAAGACACCAAACACAAGGTGCTCAGCTGCACAACAGAATGCTTAGGAAGGCTGTCACATCTGAGATACAAACCTCTTCTGACAGACTCTGCACATGTAGCTGATATTACTGTACAAAACTGTAGTCTGTACTTCAGCCCAACAATACAATCCTTTCACAGCCAAGTGGTCCAACATACAAGAGACGGCTCTTAGAATAACATATAACAGCAGGTGACATAAAATAAAAAGTGCTAATATTGGCTAGAAGTTGAACATAATACAAAACAAACCACAATCAGCAACTGGTGCCAGCCCTCTGGACTTAAAAGAATTGCTATCAGCTCTTGGAACCACCACCTTCAGCCATATTTTCCCATCTGTTGTGACCACATGCACTCATTTGTATTATGGCACCATCTCTCACAGAATAAAACTGCCCCGTTTATTGTCATTTTTTAACATAAAGTTTAACTACTGATTCAGATAAAAAAACAAGAGAACAATCAATTAAGTAAACACTTAGGGAAACACCTTGCCTCCCCCTTCTCCAGGCTCAAATTCAATCCAACATCTTTCTTCCCACCCTTGATGGCACTCAGATACCAAACCCTGTTGCTGATGCCCGATAAAGGATGTTATGTGACTAAACAGCCTCATTACCTGTACCACTTGTATTAATATTTTCTAAATATTTCCCATTCCAAGAATGTCCAATAGTCCAACTGAATCACCAGGACTATCAGCATGCTGAGGTGCTCTGCTCTGTATTTCCAAAGGCTATTTTATCCATTTATTTCTACTGTCTGGAAATAGGGGTGGTAAATTTCTTTTCAGGACTTTTTACGTTTGTTAACCAAACAATTCACTACCTCAGTCTACTCTGAATTTATGAGTTTAATACCAAGACATTTACTGTACCAAAAAGATGCATAATTGTATCAATTACAGTGGCAACTAGAAAGCCCATCCTAGTAAAATGTCTTCTGATGCCACATTAGTGAACTGGATATTAAGGCCAAATACATATAATGGCTGTCTGTCTTTGGAGAAGTTTTGAGGGTGACACTCCAGGAACAGTGACCATCTCTATCTCCCAGTTACCACAGTTACAGTAGGAAACACTACGAACTATTGAACAGACAGATCTCAAGCATCAGCTGGCCCAATCACCACCTAAACATATTATAGCTGATGCCTGAGTTTGAACACAATATTTTTCTTTAATCCTGAATTGGAACCATTCTGCAAAATGAAATATTCCCTTTTCAAGATGGAAAAAAAGTGGTTTTCTTTTTCGTCACTGGAAAAAAAGAGTTTGTCTATCTTAACTATCTGAAAGACATGTTTAATTTCTCTGGACTAATTAAATGACTTGCACAAAAAGACGGCAAAAAAACTGAAAGATCTCTATTTACTTTAAATCTTTCACAAATTAATTTGAACAAGGTCAAATTACATATTGTAAAGAGAGTCTGTAGTATTTCTTCTGAAATAAATACCCCTGAAGAGTACTATGCACACAAGAGCTACTTTTAAGAGTCACATATTAATAATGCGTGCTCAAATGAACAAAGAACTTTGTAGAAAGCATGCACAAAGTCCTAGTAGTGTTAATAACTAACATTATGTTTGTGATATAAAGAATTAATGGAAATCATATGGTCAGGCAAGCAAATGAAAAGAAATTAGCTACTGTATCTTAGGCTATGGTTTTCGGAAGCCAAAACTCCGACAATTATTTTTAAGGAATCTTTTATTTTACCAGTTAATAGCAGAGTGAAATAATAGATTCATTCCCACATGAACTTCAATTGCATCCAAGCATTTGAAGAACAAAAAAAGAAATTAGGCAAATTTATTAAGATAGGTGTACAGGATTTGCATGGCAAGGTTTTGGTTGCAAGGTCAGCTACAGGTTTGGCTTCTGTGAGAAGATCCCAGAAGCTTCCAGCATGTCCAACAGCACCAATGCCAGCCAGCTCCAAGACAGACCTATTGCTGGCCAAGGCCAAGACCATCAGCAACCATGGTAAAGGATAACATATTCAAGAAGAGGGAAAAAATTTACAGTGGAATAGCAATGGCAGCCAGAAAAAGGATTGAGAACATGTGAGAGTACCAGCCTTGCCAACTCCCAGGATGGTGAAGCAGGAGGAGGAGGTGCTCCAGGTTTGCTGCAGGACTTGTGACCCCGTGTGGGACCCACACTGGAGCAGTCTGTTCCTGAAGGATGCACCCTGTAGAAGGGACCCACACTGGAGCAGTTCATGAGGACTGCAGCCCTTGGGAAGGACCCACGCTGGAGAAGTTTGTGAGGGACTGTACCACAAAACCAGGACATATTTCCACAAGAGGCAGTCTGTTTCACCCATGACAGTAGTTGATGAGTGATCTCTCCCTGTCCTTATCTCAATCCACAAGCCTTTCTGTATATTTTCTCTCCCCTGTCTAGCTGACAAAATGATTCAGCCAAGGTCAACCTACCACAGTAGGAAAAAGAATATACAATGAGGACTAAAGGAACACAGAGAAAATTAAAGGAAAAAAAAAAAAAAAGGTATTTGGAAATCAAATTAAATATAAAATCTCACTAAATGTATAACACCAGAGCACAAGCTAAACTGCAGCTGGCTCCCACCAATAGCACATATAAACTATCACGCTCCCAGACAACCTCTAGGCTTGGACTTCAAAACTTCATAGGTCAAGATGGCTTCAAATAGGCATCCTGCTTTGGGTAGAAAGAAAGTTTAGGTATAAGGGTACAAGCTGTGCCAGCTAGTTATCCTCAGGGCCAAAATGTTGTTCATGGACCATTTTATTTACCAGCATGTACGTAGCTGTAGTGTTATTTTCAGAACAGTAAGAAAGCAGAAGTAAATCAGTGCTACTTTGGAAATCCATTGCAAATCAGGTTTGAATTCCATTAGACTTTTCTGATTTGCTAGAGGCATGAGGACAAAGCATCCCAAGGAATAATGACACAAAAAACACTCAAAAGCAAAGAAAAAAGAGTTTGTTTGTTTGGGTCTTTTCTACTAGAAAGCTTAAGCTTTACTAAATAATACTAAGAAATTTACTAGGAATGTGTGGTACATCTCAGGATTCACTTAGATGATTTTTCATTTGGTTATGCTGATGTTTAATTCTACGTAATTCTTTCTGAGATGGCAGAATTTTTAGCTGGTGCTTTAGTGAGGAACTTCAGTTTGTGGAAGAAGAGAATTTTAATATTTATAGTTATATTCCATTAACTTTGTATAGAAAGCAGCGTTAAAATTTCAGCAGCTTCAAGAGCGATAGAAGCGATAGAGAGCTGGTGGGTCATTTGGACTACAAAAACAGATTCTAATGAGTCATTTTCAGACTAGTCAGACAAAATTGACTCTGGATTTGTACACAAAATTCTGTGAACAATTCCAGTGACACAATAGCACCTTCGAGCCACTAATAGTTTAACACAGCTTGCAAAGCAGCCCGCAGAATCTGAAAATCCCAGCTGAACAGAAGGCATGGCAGCTCCTTGCTGAGCAAATAGGCCTCTCTATCATGAGACCCAAATGTTATTTCTACTTCTGCCACTGACTGTTTAACCCTGGACAAGAAATCTAATCTTCCTTCTTTTAATCTTCCTTCAAATTGCATTTCAGTTCATACCTACTTGAAAGCTATGCATAAAAATATATGCAATACCTAAATATTACTAAAAAAACTTATCAAAAAAACCCAAACCGCCAGAAACTTCTACATGTTAACTTTAGGCCAGGTCAGGATATTGTCATCTAAACTTATGCAATGAGTTTCTGTGACTAAAGTTATGCTTACTTTAGAATAAATAAACACCACAGCTTTCAATAATCCAAAGTCTTGAGGAAGAGTTTCCACCAATTTGACCAGACCTGAGCTTTGCTGGTCCCTATACACGTTAAAAATAAGACTCACCTGACCGATAACATGAGATAGCAGCCCCTCCTCTAGTATGTATTAACCTAAAGCTACATGGCTGCCTACATGAGCTCTGTAAAGCTTCCTCCTATTCCCTACTAAGTTTTCATTTAGTCACTTTATAGTATTTGTAGATCAAAAAGAGCTCACCAGCTCCACCTTAAGAACTGGCTAAAGCAATTTTCTTAAAGAGTTTTAGGGTATTAGACCCAAGTGCATTTCTGAAAAGTCTCAAATGGCACAGACAAAAGGGCAAGCAAGGGATATAAAAAGAAATAATCTCAACTTGATACCTGGCAAAAGCGGGTAATTTTGGTAGCTGTTGATTTCACAAATCATTAAACACAACAGCAGAAGTAAAATTAATGTTTCCTGCCCATTTTTTAAATGTAGAGGCATAGGGAGAGCTTGTAATGTTCCCCTATGTGAGCGGTCATTAGATTGAGCATCACCTGGAGGGTACCTGCATGAGTGCTCTTGCAGTGTCACCCTCAAAGAGCAGATGCAGCTCATTATATCCCCAGGGGCAGAAACCACAAGTACTTTCTGTGTGATTGCACTCAAAGGTCTTATCTGCATCCAGGTTATTCTTTTCTCCTCCAGGAGAAAACATCAGTGATTCAGCTTCAATAAAGTTACACAATGCTGGTACAGAAGGAGACTGCTTACTTTCTCTACATATATGACAGAAAATCTCTCTTAAATCTACTCCTCCACCTACATTGCTGGGCCACTCATCGGCTGGCAAAACCAGCTGCTGCACACAGTGGACCTTGAGCTGCTTTTTTCAGCTGTTAATTCAGCCAGCCTGTTAATGTCACCTGACAAGGAGCCATTTTTATAGCTGTTCATCCAATATGTTTCTTTTATCTTTGTGCAGCCTTCACCAATAATGTAATACAGCCACTTCAGTGAATGTTTTCTTTAGACTGTGCTTCAACAAAGCAGACAAAGTAATGAAGAATAGGTCCTGGCTTCAACAGCCCATTTAATAATACCTTGGCATGGCAGTACACCATATTACTACAGTAGTAAGCTTTATGCCCAAAACTGGCCTTAGCTCCTTGCCTGCTAGCTATCTTCTATGAATACAGTAGGTTTCTCATACCTGTAGATTCAGATGTTCATCATGTTGATCCAATCAACAGTCCTGATGCATTAAAGAACAACCACTGTTTCTAACAGCATCAGCTCTACTGCTTCAACAAAAACTCTACAAGTGAAACAGAAACTAAAAATATATTTAAAGAGGAAATCCAGGATACAAGAGTTTGGTCTCCTCTGTGGAAGCACATTGTAATGAGTTTAAAGTTGAAGTGGCCTTTGCCACTTTTGATTAGTACATAATAATTACGGGGTCAGACAAATCAGGACCATCATGTTGGTTCTAAAAGTGAAGCTTCTTTTCTCCTGAGTAACAAACAGCAGTGTCACATACTGTTAAGAAATTAATTTCTTCAACATCTCGCACTTACACCAGATCAATCAGTAGGGCAAAAAAAAAAACCCAAAAGTTTTGTTTTCCTTGGCAGTCTTCCAGACTTACATTTCCTGGTCTTCTATTAATGATCTCCTGACAAGAATAGTTTTGGCAGTCTGAATAATAGAAAAAAGCGCATGCTGACAATCAGACTTGAAATAATGGACAAGTATTGATACTTAAATCTTGCTTTTAAGACTACCTCAGTTCGTGTTGTAGCACTGAAATCCAGAATCATTGCAGACAGGAATAGAAAGTGAACTCATTGCCATCACATCATTTCATAAGCTTCCTAAACGCTTCTATTACTTTGCTATTTCACAAAATACCAAGATCTTGTATGTGATAGTACAGTAATAACGATGTTTTAGAGAAAAATTCCCAGATACTATAGTGATTATACCCGAGTAAGTACTTCTGTACTTCATTTGTACTTCTTTTTTTCCTAATAAAAAAAAGCACACAAAGGGACGTATGTTGGAAAGTACTAACTGCCTTGAGTTACTCATTTTAAGGCCTGTCCTGGGTTCAGCAGTAGCAGTCATTTTTCTCTTCCTTAGTAGCTAGTGCAGTGCTGTGGTTTTGACTTTCAGCCTGGGAATAGCACTACTAACACCAATGTTTTTAGTTGCTGCTCAGTAACGTTTACTCTGAGCAAGGACTTTCTGAGTCTCATGCTCTGCCAGGGAGGAGGAAAAGCCAGGAGGAAGCAGAGACAGGACACCTGACCCAAACTGACCAAAGAGGTATTCCATACCACAGCATGTCATGCCCACTATATAAACTGGGGGAAGTTATCCAGAAGGGTGAGGTCACTGCTCGGTTGGGCTGGGTGTCAGTTGGTGGGTGGTGAGCGGTTGTATTCTCTCCGCTTGTTATTTCCCTTTTCATTATTACTATTGGTGGTAGCAGCAGTGGTTTGTGTTACACCTTAGTTACTGGACTTCTTATCTTAACCCATGGGAGTTGCATTCTTTCAGTTCTCCTCCCCATCCCTCCGGGAGATGGGGGGAGGAAAGAGGGGGAGTGAGAGAGAGGCTGTGTGGTTCTGAGTTCCAGCTGGGCTTAAACCATGACAAGACCATATCCTGAAGGCACTGAGTACTCTTTAAGCTTGAATGTAAGTAGTGAAGGGAAGCAGATATACTCATGAGCTTTTGATTCAGAATTTGTAATTCAGCTTTTGCTCAAGACTTGATTGGGAAAAACTGTTCCTGGGACTGATCTAGAGTAAAGCTGAGTGTTACAGAGAACTCCAAAACTCACAGTAACGTTTTTGTTAATGTCAGAGACAATTTATGGTGTCAACTCCTCTCAGGAAATATCAATTTTCATTGGGAGCCCCAAATGCCAATGCCTTTTCTCAATACAGACCACTGATTTCCCAAGATTTAACCTATTAAAAACAGACCAAGAAATTATTGGGCTTGATGTCAAAGAGCACATTTTTCTTTTTTCACATCCACCAAGTTATTTGATGATAAAAGACCATAAAATCACTACTGCTTCAAGTAGCAGTACTGCACGCAAGGGGTAGCAGACCGTAGAAGTTGTTACATATCATCCTCCTTACAACTGGGCAAAATGCAGTAAGGAATATACAGTTCCTTGAATCTAGTAAGCTAAATAAAGTATTTGAAAAACATCCCAAGCTTTTTTCTTCCAGCAGCAGCAGTCAGGCCAGTGCCCCTAACCCCAGGAAGATTACAAACTGACAAGTTCTGCAGTACTGACTAACTACCAAAACTAATTCAGTCAGTGACAGGTTTGGTTGGTTTGCACTCATAATGGTGCAGGCTGTTATACACCACTAATAATATGTGAACTTTTCTCAAATTATTCCCCCTACTTTCCCTTCCAGTGTCTGCATGTCTTAAAAAAGATGCCCTGAAGACAAAGCAGGCTGGATTCCCAAAGCCCACTTATTAGGGCAGTCCTTTATGCAACCTTCATCCCTCTCTAACTGTTGCTACAACATCCAGTACAATGCACAGCTAATTCTGAAATATACTGGCATATCAACTTAGATTTGATTGACATATCAACAACCTAGATTTCAGGCACAGCTTTTAAGCACAGGTTGATTTATAGGCATACAGGCATATGTTTTTTTCCACCAAGTAGAAAACAACTAGAGTCCTTCATTAATCAGTTAGTCTTTCCAAAGAAGTTGTTGAGATTTAACTCAATAATTCACTACTCTACCAGGGCATAAGACAGTACAGAAGGACTGGAGGCCTGTCTTCTAAAATAAAACTGCAGCTAGGACCTGAAGAATTAGACATAAATTTAATACATATGTTGATAACTTGAAAGCTGTCGTGGTTTAAGCCATAAATCAGACACGCAGTTTGTTCACTCACTTCCCCTTTTTTCTTCCCTCTGCTCCTGGAGGGATGGGAAGGAGAATCGAAAGAATG
>JAOEHY010041179.1:0-14348 GCA_025447955.1 Psilopsiagon aurifrons
AAGTTCTTTACTGTAAGGGTGGTGAGGCACTGGAATGGGCTGCCCAGGGAAGTTGTGAATGCTCCATCGCTGGCAGTATTCAAGGCCAGGTTGGACAGAGCCTTGAGTGGCATGGTTTAGTGGGAGGTATCCCTGCCCACGTCAGGGGGGTTGGATGTAGATGATCTTAAGTTTATTTCCAACCCTAACTGTTCTATGATTTTGTTATACAGTCTGTCCAGTTCATTATTTGAGACAATGCTGAAATTATCATGGAATGATAATTAAAATAATTAAGTCATGCTCTTGGAGAAAGAGGTTGACAAAAATGGCCTATTGAAGTCTCTTCCTTCCTGAATTGCCCCATCAATCTATGATTCCTTAATGATAATGATAATTGAAACACAATTATCAAGTAAATTCTTGCACCAGCTCATTTCGCATGGTGACCAACGTTGGTACAGATAGGATGTGATATATAGCTCCGTATGTGTAACTTCACTAGAAGGATCAAACATTGTCCAATTTATCCAATTAGGGGTAGGCAAGCACCTTTTGGAACTGTATTGTAACTGTGCACCAGTTCAGCATTCAAATTTAAGCTTGTTGTGATTAACCTGTTAATCTTACAGTAGGGTTTAAATTAACCTAAAGAATGGCTATTTTAATTGCATTTACTATGAATTTGCAACCCTTTATTTTTTTGTGAACTTTCACCTGAAAAATATTCCCACTCAAGGGGAAATTTAATAAAGCGCTCAATAGTATCCTTTTGCAAGAGGAAAAATATTAGGAAATCAGTGTGAGACGTGAAAAATGCTTTAACAACTTGAACACAACTATTAACATGAGTTGGCCTGCCAACAAAATACAGAGCAGAGTCTCAACTTTTCAATATAGTGTTTCAGTTTGGTGACAGACATTACTGTTTTGGAATTGCAAAGATATAATATCTCCAAGCTTTTTTATTTCTATTCTTTTATTTGAACTCTTTAAACATCTTCTAATAAATAAATTTCTGCTTTGACATTAGTAAATCTAAAAGTTAAGCTCTTTACATGTAATCATACAGATTTTGGGTTCTTCATTGTTTTATTTTTAATGTTATGCTGCAGAAGCTAAAAAGCTTTCTGTTGCAAAAGCTAAGAGGCAGGCACTACATGTTTTACAACTAAGGACTTCATTCAACACGTGAACATAACCCTGGTTCATCTGACGGCACTGCAATAACGAATGCCAGTGTTGTTTTGCATTTCCTACCCTTCACTTAGCATGAAGGACAAGGTCCTGCAAAAGGCCATATCTTCACAAAAATGCTAATGAAACAGAGGTTACAAGCCTGCAAAAATTGTTTCATTTATGGAATATTGGGTTTAAGCTTCCCACAGAAAGAAGAGACTGTCCTTCACATCAGATTGAGGCAACATACTTATGACTCTAATTCCATAGGCAGCATCTCTGAAAAGACAGCTACCATGGTATAGTGGGAAATCAGAAGTAGCAAGCTTTGCTGGCTTTTACTAAGTATTCATGATTTGTTCATTTAAGTCCTTTGGGTGTTTTTCATTAGAGTGAAGGATAAGTGATGTGTGGGGCTAAAGTAAAATGAAAACTGCTGTTATATGGAGTGAAGAGAAAGGTTATTTAAAAATGCAACAGCTGGCAAGGCTGATACTTTCCACAGCACCTCACCCATGGCAGAAGCACCTTTTAACTTTGAGCACATTAAAATGGCGGCATGCAAAGAATTAAACACAGGTTTTTATATACACAGATAACTATGAACTTCAATCCAGCATTCAAGTTAGATACCGTTTTGTTAAATGCTGCTGCAATTTATCTGTAGGGGAAAGATCCATGATATTTAAGATTTTTACTTTTCTTTGTAAAACTTGACTGTAAGAACCTGAGAAGGCTGAATTTTCTTTAGGTGGAAGAAGAATATGGCCCAATAGCTTTTTTTTCTAACCCAGTCATAATGAAGTGACAGCCCTCAGACATACATAGGTATGTGTTTCTTTTGCTGAAATACCATGACTGAGAAAATAGAATTAAGTGGAATTGGAATGTAATGGGTTTCTTGTTAGCAGAACAAAAGCTTTTTTTATTATTATTATTTTTCCAACAAGAAATAAGAAGTTATTTTAAAAAGGTGATGGGGTGAGTTGAGGGAGAGATATTGCCCCCTTAAAGCTTCTGACAAAGACATTTAGATGACAAGATATTTGAATATTTAGACAAAAGATATGCAGACATGAGCGCATCACCTGGAAGGAGGAATAAGACAGCTGCTTGCGCAGCATTTCACAGCTATGGCTTGGTGCAGGGCAGAAAGCAAGGGGGTTGGAACTAGATGATCTTAAGGTCTTTTCCAACCCTAACTATTCTATGATTATATGTAAGCAGCACAGGTATGACATGGTTAGACTAGTGGCCTGAACTGGCCTCCCTAACTGTCATCAACCCAGAATTCAGCCCAGGAGCCTATGAATTTGATAGGCTTAGGAAGTGGCACATAAATTGTGGTAAGAGGACTTAAGCTCTGTAAATGTTTGATCGCACAAATATCTGTGCTAAGAGCAAACTTCAAAATATGTATTTCTTTCTGGCTTGATAAAATGACCTGGATCTGGCATTTGAAAGAACGCATTGGGGAAGGGGGGACTAGTTTATTAACTAAAATGACAAAAATTGTATTCAAAGGGCTGTTGTGACTGTGCTAGCATTCGTAAGGGTCTCTCCACTAAATGTGATTTAAGCCAGCCTCGACCCAAGCTGCAAACTGACAAATCCTGAGGAGCTACTCTGATTTGACACAAGCATTTGTGAAATGAAAATCAGGCATATTCCCTTAAAACTTCCATTTGAAAATAACACAGATTTAAGTCGTTTTCATAAAGCATAGGACTCAATGAACATACTCTGTCCTAATTTCAATAACTAGAAAAAGAAAGCTTGCTACTGTCCTCTGTTCTAATGAATAAAATGCTTCAAAATCAAGACTTCAGGCTAGAAGGGCTAGAAGGAGCTTTTTGCAAATCTCTGCTTCTGAAGAATATTATAAAGGAGACCTGCACAACTTGTATAACAGCACATTGTATAATTAATTACTCATTTGTGATCAAAAATATCTTTTCTTCAAAACAGTCTATTGCTACTTAGACAGAGAAAATTCAGGTTTTTATTTCACTGCAAATGCAAAAAAATCAGATGACCTAGCCTAGCCAGACAAATTTGGATCTAGTTAAGTATGAATAAAAATCACAGAATATGACAATATCCTGTAAACTAAGTAAAGCTTCAAATTGCAGCCACGGTGTAAATAACTCAGTCAATTACACCTGCAGCAGAAAGGAGACATCACTCGCAAAATAAAGCACTATATGGAGACTTACCTACATAATCTAACTCATTTTTAGTGATAACTAAGCTACTATATAACATGCAAGTTTTAGGTCTATTGTCCAAAAATTCCTTTTCTCCTTGAAGAAAGATGATCTCAGTTCTCTGTTTAGGCACAAGACCATCATCATCAATGGCTGTTGAGGCAGAAGCATATAAAATTCTGGTTTTGAGTTCTTGCTTCAATAGACTAAGGCAATCGTTTCCATGCCAGACCTTTTTTCTCCAAGACAGTGAAATAACTCCTGCTGGCATGCATCAGCTGGGAATAGCTCAATGCAACAGGACAGAGCTGGCAGCAGAGAGTGTTACCTGGACTCAGTTACAAATCCTCGGTTCTCACACCTTAACTTGAGGAAGAGTCATATTAACCAAAAATCCAAGTTTTCTTAAATTTAGTTGGTATACTCTTTCTTCTCTCTGTAATTCATAGACATAATAACTAAGTAGACACCTATACTGGCCTCCCATCAGCTCAAAGTTCTTCCATGCCAAAGGCTGGACACTTTGTAAGGGGGCAGCAAAATGACTTCCTCTATCTTCTGTGCATCATTAGGCATTGATGATAGGAAATAAACAGTTGCCTTAGACATCTAAATATAAATCAGGACCCTAATTCTTCATTGTCCATATTACCACCTTTTTGTGCTGCTGCAAAAACAGTGAGAGAGAATTCATCTACTGCAGCTTGTAACTTACTGCACACAGGGTCTGGTACGTGGAAAGTGTTATGCAAATGCTATATGTAGAACTGTCACCCAGACATCCTAGACACACATTTATTCACAGAGAACAGTCACATAATAACAAAAATGTACTCACAGGAGTACAGTGTGGGCCACCAGACTCAAAGAAGAGGTTTCACACTCCAGTAACCATACCAACCAACAAATTAGCAGAATCAGAGAACTCAAACTGCTTAAACCATACAGATAAGCATGGACAACAGCTCACAGATGGGTGTAATGTGTAACAGATGTAGAGAGACATAAAAAAAGGTTAAGTAACATCGTATCTTTAATTACTGGAGATTTGTATACCTCAAGTGTTACCCCTTCTTTTAAAATGATAAAAGCTCATAGGCTGAACACTGTAGAATTATTTTTGCAGCACAAAAAAGTCCTAACAGGAATTTTCCTTGAGCAAGGAGCACTGGGTTCTTGATGAAGGAATGCAAAATGTTATTACCTACACAGTTACTTTCACTAGCAACTGACAAAATGTGCCTTGAAAGGCTCCAGCACAACCTCTGTGTAGCAGAGGTCCTGTACAGCATTATTGTGCCAGAGTGCCAATAAGCACAACAGGATCATCTGTGGGAACAGCAAGATAAGGATCAACGTGATAGAGCAACAAAACTGAGATCTGATATTTCGGTCTATTATATCTGCATATTAAGATGTGCTCCTTCTGTACTGAGCAGAGATCTGTTTGGCCCAGGACACATCAGATTTCTTAGAGGAAGAACTGGAAGTATTGAGCATAGGATCATAACCTAGAGCGTGTTTACCCCACCATCATAGTGTGTACCCTACCAGTGTGACATGTGGTCAACACATTTTTGTCTTTTTTTTGAAACTGATGGGATTTGTTACCTGACAGGAATCATCTCACAGGACTAATCCCTAAGAAGTCTTTGTGTGATAAGTTCAAATGACTGAAATAAAATCAGTTCCTTTCAAGCTCTTATTCAAGAGTACTGAAGTACTCTCACTGACTTCAGTGGACTCTGTCTAAAGCAGTTGATGTGAGTTACTGCTGTAGACATCAGTACCTGCTGATTTTTTATGATTAGTATATATGATTGATCAATCAAAGATAGTATTTCCTTGGTTTGTATCTATTTATGTTTGAGTTCTGTTTTTACCAGCCATGCAGCAATCAAAAGAACCTCCTTTAGCTCATAACCTACCGAGACCTAGAGCTCAAGTGCTTCTCCTCATTTTAAATGTATATTCTGTTTATGTGAGTTACATTTTTATCCATAACTTTTTTTTTTTTTTACTAAGTCTTCCCTCTGCTGTGAAAAGGAACACTGTCAAAACCAGTTCATTTCCCTTTTGCTGAAAGACTATGGATGGCAGCTCACTACTAACTTTCTATTCCATGCATCATTATTCAAATGTCTTTTTCTATGGGTTTTATTTTTCCATATATACCATAAAAAACAGTCTTAGGTGTATGGCTTATCCATGCCACTATATTTTATATTACATTAATTGAGAGATACCGCCATGAGACTAGAATGGATGACTACATATACCCTTAGCTTTTAGAATTATGTACATATATTGCAAATAATACTGGGGAAAAATGAAAAAATTACATTCTCTTTGTAACCTGCAAGACTTCCATGTAGGAGGATGTACGTAAGGACATGTCAAAGCTTATGCTTTGGTGTCCTTTAGCAAGGCAATAAATTCAACTTACAGAGATTTATTAAAGTGTGTTTGAAAGGTCTTATTTGTTCCCATGGCTACCAAAAGAAATACTAATGCCTTGAGCAGAAAATGCCATCAGCAGAAACCATCCTCTAATGATAAGGACTATCTTCAGGAATAGATTATCATACAGCTTTAAAAGCCATGCCTCTTGTTCTGTAAGTTATGAGATTTTGTAATTTATTATTTTCTCTGTTTGCAGTAAAACAGTTTAATAAATGCTGAATTACTGGCATATTTATTTTAATTTTCAATAAACATTTAAAGGTTCTTTAAAAGGATAAGTATCTCTCCATTCCCTTTCCTCAGGTTTAGTTTCATTTGTTAACTGTCTAATAAACTTATCTTTATAATTTCTAACTTAAATTTCTGGTTTCAGCTCACTGTCTCTTGCACCAATTGTCATGATACACTCTGGGCTTTTATTCTGGAATATTTGGAGGACGCCAGTCCTCAGGCCCCAATTTCCGCGCCTAGTATTTCATGACTTCGGAGAACACAAGACCAGTTTATGCTGTTAACTCAAACTGTGTGTAGCCAAAGCTACAGGTAGAAACAGGCTCCTGAAGTTGCCTACCACCTTTCACAGAGCTAGAACTGCTGGGCAGCTCCCCAGTGGCAACTTCTGTGCCATTCCATCAAGTGTGAAACTGCCCCAAAGATGTAATGCCTAATCCTTGCACCATACCAAAGGAATTTTTACAAAGGAAAAAAAGTTGCCCTGTGATCTCTAACAGACTGAACACACTCTCTGCTGCTGCCTCAAAGACACAGCCACCAAAATAGAGTGTGACCATGTCATGATCTCCCTGCCATTTATAGAACTAAGACAATTATTCAGAGCCACATACAGCTTTAAATTTGTAATGTGAATGAGCCAAGTGCAAACCAGCCCAAGATAATGACATTGCAAAAATATCTGAATACATCTACTGCAGCTTTCCATACCTGCAAGTATTTTGCTCTGTATTTCCAAATACTGAAAGAATCAGAAAATATTGGCTTATTGTGAAAGATCAGCTGACATTTCTAGGTAACCAGCTAGATTCCTAGGAAATTCACTACCCTGAAAGAAATTACCAATCAGAAGATGTTTTGAACCACACTTCCAAACACATTTCCAGAGCTGGATCCAGAGCCTTTTTTTCTAATATGTTTAGAGAGGAGCTGTTTCCCAAATCTGTTCCTAAGCCAGAGCTAAAGCCTTCTTCAGAGCCCTGTGCTGAAGCTGAACCAAGAGTCATCACTAGAGCCATTTTTTAGAGCTATATCTATAGCTGGCTCTAAAGCCATCTCTAAAGCACTTCCCAGAAATGGATCTTAAGCCAATTTTAGCACCCATTCCCAAAGTGGGACTTGGGCCATTTATTAAGGTATTTTTCAGAGCTGAATCTAGGTTCAATTGCCCAGCCAATTCTTGGAGACAGATTCAGAGCACGTTTTGGAGCCCTTTCCCATGGCCCTTTCTGAAGCCCCTTGGAGAGGCCTTTACTAGAGCTGATATAGAGGTGTTTGTCTCACAATCCCTTTCTAGTGCTGATTCTGGAGCCAATTGCTGGAGAGCTTCCCTGTGGCTGACAATTTGTATAGGTCACTGCTGGAACTGGAACCATCTCCGGTGTCTTTTTTAAAGCTGGCTCCATAATTCCTTTGAAGTCACTAGGACCTGAGCTGGACCTGGAATCATTTCTAAAACCTGACCTGGAGTCTTTCTCCAGAATGCCTTTTTCTGTAGACTTCTGCAAACTGCAATAGTTTTTCAGCTGAGAATTCCCTTTGAGAATAATGTGAATAATACTAGTGTCTAGTACAGGTAAAAAAGTATTTATAAAAAGCTGAATTACCTCAAGCCTATGAATTCTCTCCATCCTTGCTATTCAGGGGAATATTTAGAAATAAATCTCCACAGTCAGCTCCCATGCAGAAATCAAAATATCTCCCACATGCAGATTACACACACACATTATTTTTATTACTTTATACATCTCCTGTTGAAAACATGAACTGTATTTTTCAGAATATCACCTTCAGCAGACAAAACTGACACAGATCACCAAGAAATACTCACCTTCAGAAACAGCTAGATGTAAAACAAAACATCTCCCAAATCATCATTCTCTTTCATTTATACAGTATCTAAATACATCAAACATGCAGTGCACAAAAGGCATTACAGAAATATGAAGGGGCAGATGGTCACAGAGTAACAAAAGAGTGCAAAGAGAACGACTATTTTAAAACCACAAACAGATCAAAACAGCAGACAGATTTAAATGTACATGGCATAACTTGATATTACAGGAAGTAATACTTTCATACAGGAAAGGTGTATTAGGCATTCAGATTCCACTTCAAAATCTGTATGCAAAGCCATGCTTTTTAAGTCAGTTGGCATAATTTTTTGCATTCTTGAAGTTTGATTGGTTTAGTAAAATTTAACTTTGTTCTCGTAGATTTATCTTAAAACAAGTTTCATGCTATAGTTTGAAGAGCATAAAATGTAAAAGCTAGTAACTCTTAATAAAAAACAAAGAATGCATGTTACATACTCAATGCCTGCCTCAGGATGAAAAATATTAGCTGTCTACTAAGGAATGCAAACATATTCATAGGATTTTACTAGTACATGATTTTTACCGGTAAAATTCAGATGCACAGGTCTAAATATAAGGTATGTGGGAAATGTTTATTATTTATATACAAATGGAATTTAATGATGAAAATAAATCAGTGTAACAGTAATCCACACTGGCCCTTGTCAGAGTTTTGAACAAGTATGCCAGGACATTTTCCTCACTTACACACCAATGATTAGTTTGGTATGATAGGTATATTTTAGGCACACTCTCTTTTCCTTTCTCTTTACACTTTCAATGTCAATCATTGCTGATATTTATATATCACATATCTCAGTTCACTGATATAACTTTCTTCAGCATAGAAATCAAAAAACTGGAGTGTTAGGAAGGCTCTTCTGTGAATTTAGGGCAAACATGGATTCAAACAACTCATCAAGCACCCTGAGCGCTCAAGTGGCACTACAGTTAGATGCCACTATGGCAGAAATTAACTTTAGGAATTAACAATCTTAGGAATTGAAGGAGAGTTCACATCACATTCAGCACTGTCACTTCTATTTGGTGGAAATCGAAGGCAAGCCAGCAATGGTCCTGAAGATCATTAGGCCTCTACGCATTAAGCAACGCCTAGAAATCAGTGGTGATTTCTCAGCTGCTGACAAGCGGGGCACCTCTTCCTTGTAATGCAGCAAGAACTAAACAACTCCATATTCCAACAAATATCATACATATGATAATGTTGCAAACCTTATAAAGTATTTTAAATGTGCTAAGTCAAATGTAAACCTTAGCTGTGAGGATCTCGCTAAATTTCCAAGGATTCAGTAGAAGAAGTGAACATGTGCAACAAAACACCAAATCTGGCATTACTTTCCCCACAACTTATTTTTAAAAACAAAAGGGGAATATTCAAGTTAACCGTTACCACAGGAAACCTTCACACAACAGGAAGAAAACTAATTGCTGCTTGCGACCTTCTTAAGGGCCAGGGAAAGGAGCTGTGAAAATCTAATTCTCTAATGACTTCCATTGGAAGTCTAGTCACAGAGCAATGTTAGATAACAGTATCAAAAGAAGAACTAAATGCCACTGCAACTACCCTCACGTATCTATCCTTCCTCTTACGTTTGTCCAGTGTGGCTGTGACATCAAAGCTAGGCACTAGTTTTGCAATAGTTTACACATTTGTTCCTGGCTAAAACAGAGCCAACTGTATACATCAGACTTCAAAGGGTAGGTCTTGGAAGGAAGAAATTAAATTTAGAAATCGCCAATGTGTTTTTAGTACTCCCTCTATGCTTTCAAACATCTGCTTTGTAAAGCAATTCTGATGGCAAGGTAGAAACATGTTTTCGCTAGTTTGCTGGGTGTAACAGTAATCTACCACAGATAAATGACTTATGATTTTAAAAAAGTGTAAAACCACTCATCAGATAAGAGCACTCTTGTAATATAGTTATTAATAATGCATTAGTATTCCTCTCAAATCTTATGTACTGTGTCAAAGCCATGAATAGGGCTGCACACACAACCAGCAGTCTTATGACACCAGTAACTACAGTGTCAGGCTACCTTCTATGCAAGGGAACTTCTCTGTTGGCTAACAAAGATGGCAAAACTCACCTAAGTTTGCCAGAACAATGGTACATAACTAAAAGCTAATAATTAAAATAATAGTAATTATTTTTAGGTATACAAATGATAGCAGTTTCTTTTATTTTCCAGAAATTACCTTTACCACAAACTCAAATTTCCCACTCTCAAGTTTGGTAGAAATCAGGATATGGCAAAAGTAGCGGAGTTGTAATTTGTCACTGTAAGGTTACCTTCTTTGTAAGATGAAAACCTTGCAACTGTTACCATCAACTAAAGTTTAAACCACATTACACAGCTACCATTGACACTTGTTCTTGGCTGGAGTCTGGCATATACTAACCAACAAAAAGCTGTGACAACCTCCCACTGACAAATATATAATTGATACTTGATTATTGATAAATATATCAGCTTGTTGGTGCAGGTTGTCACAGCAGTACACAGCTCCACAATTCAGGAAACCCTAAATACTGTGTAAAGGTAACCCCATCATATTCCTTCTATAAGACAGATGCTGAAGCACCCATTAAAAATATTATGCAATGTGATTGGTAAACACCAAAACCACTTCAACTACTTTATGGCTATTTGAACAAAAGCAAAAGTTAGGCTTTCAGAAAAGTAAACTTGTCTGTAACTATAGTGGAGAAGGTTTGCATAGGTATAACCCCCCTTGGGATGCTAAAAAATATTTCTCCCTGGTAGAATATTACAGAATAAGGAGATTACTGCCTCATTTAATGAATATTTTTGGCAAGCATGGTGAACATGATGTCAGACAGATACAGGCACTAGAATCACGCAGTTCAGTCAAAAGAGCAAACACTGGTAGGATGACATAAGAATCTTAAGTGCATGCAAAAAAAGCCAGCACTGAGAAGCTTGAGTAAATGCAGAGGCCATCTTACAAGTAGCAGTAGCATACACAACGTTAACTCAACTGCTTACCCACTAAGTACACCAAGAACCAGGTTAAGTACGAAAAATGAGCCAAGGATGATAAGACTAACAAAATAGATCCATGGCCATTCACATCCTATTGCATCATTTACCTGTAAAATGTAAGGAAATAAGTTATGATTCAGTCATTCATTAAACAGCAGAGCCCTTTTTGCAGCTGCCAGATCACGTAGGTTTCAAGGCAAAGTTTAAGGCTTACTCAGGTCTCAAAAAAATTATCAATGAACATTTGTTTAATTGTTTTACTTACCCAAATTATTTGTAGATGTGATGCCTTAGAAGATTAAGTGAAATAACATTTAAAAAAATTCAGAAGAATTATTATCATTTGGCCACAACTATGGACATGAATATATACTCATATGTCTAAACTCCAATTTTGGTATTTGTATATGAATTATATGATAGCTACAGAAAATCGTTTCTGTTCTAATCAGAGGAGGAAGAAATAGAGGCTTATTAAAAGATGTCATCATAACTGAAGTCTCACCTGCATAAGATAACCTGTGTGTTCATGGCAACTGAATTCAGGACTCTGCCTTCATGATGAAAAAGGTGTATGCTTACCCGCTCAATACACCAAGAACAAGATTTAGTACGAAAAATGACCCAAAGATGACGAGACTGACAAAATACACCCATGGCAATTCAAATCCCATAGCATCATTCATCTGCAAGAAATAAGATGATCTTATAGAGTAGATCACTATAGTAATAGCAATGAAGAGTTAGAGAAAAAGAGAATGTAATCATTCAGGTAAGATAGCATTCTATGCATTCCTTCAGTATTCAGAAAAGAACAATACAAGACAGAAGGCACTGGCCACATTCACTTTGGATTTCTAATACATACTCTAAACCAAAATCCTGAATGAACCTAGCATTCAGATCAAAATTATCAAGAAGAAATGCAACTCAACTGTTCTGTTCTTTAACACCTGGAACATGAATTAAATTTCAGATCTCACTAATTAAAGTTATACTTACAGAATATGAAATATGTGGTTTTTGTTCTATATATACTAGCTATATGAATGATCCTTTGAGAAAAGAAACAGTAATATGCATAGTACAAGCAGTCTTTTTTTACTTCTAACGTGGAACTTCAATTTTTATCCCTGAAATAACTACAGTTGGATGCAATCAGATATTTTGAATTAATTCAAAAAGAAACAAATGAGAATGAATTTGAATAAAAACATTAGCACAAATTTAGGAAAATGAAAAACCGAAATAAAATTTTAGAAACATAGTGGAAACATGGAAATACTCCAGAAACTTCTGAACAAAAAACATATCAAGAACAAGGTTAAATTGAGTTTAAAAAGTTGCTACTGATTTATTATTTTTTTTTTAAGTAAGGTTGATGTAACTGAGTGCTAAATACATTCCTTATAGGTGCATAAGCTCTTCTATGAAGACCTTTCCCACTGCCTGTTCTTAGTGAATTCATTTTACCCAGCAGACAATGGACTTAAACATATTTATGGAAATCTAGAAAGGCCTATTCAATAAAACAGGTATCTTAAAACACAGGGAAATTGGGTTTGTGTGTAGTATTCAGGTGCAAAAAGACATTTTGTGAAGATGCAAAAATAATTCCAAATTGAACCTTCTTGAAAATGTTTCTGTGGGAGAGGAATTATTCTGCCTTTTTTGTTTATATTGAAAGGTTTGCATTATATTTTTCATAAGATGCTTCTGAGCCATGAAAATTCAGCAGGCAAAAATAGAAAATATGGAATTTTAGAGTGAACCTTGGTCTAACTTTTTCCTCTTCTGTGAATGCTGCTGTTTGTTATATCTGAAATTTTGGATTAGGCTTTGAGCTGTATTAATAGTCAAGTTTGACTCTTGTCCATAACACCTCTGTTATAACACATATATTAAGTATGGGAAAAATATTTGCAAACTGTAGGTCTTATTTTTTCTGCTATCTTTTAAAAATGCATTATAATCTCAGTTTCTGCAAGGTAGCCCCATGGACTATTAGCTATAAGCACAAGCATTAAGTCTTTGCAGAGTAAGGCCCATAGGCACATCTCTTCCATGGTGAACTGTAATAATGCCACTTTATACTAACTGGTAAAACTTCTCAAGTAACTAAAGAAGATTATTTTACACAACTTCATACATCCTTTAAAATAATCTATGTATCACATTTAAAATGCTTTAGCAATTGAACTGAGATACTGAAAAGTAGCTTAATTGTTCTGAGATTTGCTAGGAACAAAGAAACCTCAAATATATGTGTTTGATTTGCATTTTTTCCTTTTAATTTCAATAAAAATAATTTTGGAGAAATTAAAATGGAGAAGGGTTATACTCATTCAGAAAGGCTGGGATCATTATTTTCAATTTTAAAAGATCCCTAATTTCCATAGTCCAGTTATGCCACAGCATATTCCCACAGAAAACAAAGCCTTTCATAACATTGCCATTACAGTAACCTACTTAAAGTCTCCTATGCAATACTTTTAGCAGTACTTAGCATGGCAGGTGCCTATGCTAATGAGATCAACTTTGGAGTTTTGGTTTTTATCATCCTATGCCCATTCCTTCAGAGCAAGGCCCCAACATTTGAGAATTCTTAACAACAGACTCAGGTATTTAATAAAATACCCTATTGCCCAGACTTCATTTCAGCTTTGTCCCAGTGTTCACTGCCCTTTGCATGTTCTTTCTATTGTGGGCATCCGGCCTTAGGTTTAGGAATAAAATTAACTTTTTTTAAAAATGAATATGCATAGTAATTTTATTACTTTAGGATTGAGTTTGCTTCACAGAAATTATCCATCTGGCACAGGCAAAGTGTTTTTCTAACAATATCCCCTAAGACCAAATTTCAATACATACGAATGCATTTACGTCTAACTGAACTATATACATTAATAAACAGTTGTTTGCAAGTCACCAGAGTTCAGAGTGAAGGCATAAATTCCTCCAGTGTTGATGCCAACATTTTCCTGCTATAAATGTCTTTGAAAAACCTGAAAAATTAATATTTACAATTTTACCTGGGGAAAAAAAGAGCTCTGGAAATCACTGCAATCCAACTTGATGCATTCTTTTTGCTCAGAGAGAACATATGCAAGAAGCCAGGCATTGCGCTAACTTAGCAACTCAGGAGTAAAGCTGAAATTTCCATGACTTGTCATAAAGACTCTATATTAGCACTGGTAACTGTGATTTGATTTCCTTGGTCCACTATATAGCGCATAACTATATGTCATGGGTTCAGCAGTAGCAGTCATTTTTCTCCTTCTCGGTAGCTGGTGCAGTGCTGTGTTTTTGACTTTCTGGCTGGAAACAGTGCTGATAACACCAGTGTTTTTAGTTATGGCTTAGTGATGTTTGGTCTGGCCAAGGACTTTCTGAGCCTCATGCTCTG
>JAOEHY010041181.1:0-81784 GCA_025447955.1 Psilopsiagon aurifrons
CTGTCTCTGCTTCCTCCCGGCTCCCCCTCCTCCCTGGCAGAGCATGAGGCTCTGAAAGTCCTTGGCCAGACCAAACACCACTAAGCCATAACTAAAAACATTGGTGTTATCAGCGCTGTTCTCAGGCCACAAGTCAAAAACACAGCACTGCACCAGCTACTAAGAAGGAGAAAAATGACTGCTACTGCTGAACCCATGACATTAAACCCCTTATTCCATACCATTCACGTCATGCTCAGATCCCACATTTTCAATACACCATCACATGTATATATACATATGTGCATACACACACACAGAGGGAGAGAGATCATCCCTTTGTGCATGGACCAATCTCCGTAAAGCTGCTCAGTCCATTCAGTTCATGATATCGGGCTCCATCTTTTGTAACAGTCTTTCAGAGTAGGAGAGGCTGTGTGAAGTGTTCACACTCATGAATAACCTGGGCAAGAATGTCCATTGCTAAGTCCACCCCTCGATCATGAGTCCATCAGTATGTTGCACCTCTGCTCTGATGGCCTGAAGTGTCACGGGCCCACCAGGCTCAAAAATAATTCACCTTCACCTTCAGCAGTTTCTGCAGCTTTTTGTTGGGGACTCCATCCAGCTGCCTTCCATCTCCAATGTTTCCAAAGCACTGGAGGGGCCCAGTGGACTAGATACTCGCCCATACTGTCCCACACATCCTGCCACTCATGGCTGTCCAGCCTCAGGGAAAGTCTCTTGATCATCCTGGGTTGTAGTCTAACCCCAGGCATGGCCCACACCCCAGTCTGCTTAACTCTCGGGACAGCCAAAATGGTTGTGGGTAAAACACAGTCTGTATGCATGCCACCATGGTGACCCCCATCACAATCAGCAGGCAGGTCTCAAGGGTACCCAAAGGCCATTCAAAACTGTCAGAACTCTCAAATGTTGCTGCTGCACTTGTCACTGGGGCTGGTGTGGCTGCAGAAACCCAATCTTGTTTCCTAAGTTAGGATCAGAACACAGAGCCCTGTAGGGTTCCTCCTTTTAAAAGAATTGCTTTACTTAATAACATCTAAATTTCTCCTTTCTCCTCTCCAAGACCTGAAAAGTCCTATTAGCTGCTCTGACAGCTTTTCCTCCGTTCTACACATGAAAACTCGGGAACCCCCTCACCTCCCTGTCCTCTCAGCTGCCACTGTCCAAAACAATCTCCTGAAGGATAAATTCTTCAGGAATAATACACTTTAAAAAGGCCATGAAGATAAAACTTTGTAAAGAAGGAAGGAAAACCAACAATGGAAAACTGCCCTATCTAGGTTAAATACATATTTTGGTATACATACTATTTACGCAATAGAGCCTAATGGCTTCTTCAAAAGCCATTAAGGTGTATTAAGTAAATACATAATTTGGTACGTGAGCTAATTTTGAAAGCACATTATTCTGTTTACAATACATTCTTTCAGGTCTGAAATCTACTCTTCTGAAGTGCCTGAAGAGTGACTCACAAATGGATCCTTAATCCACAGCAAGGAAATCACCTCCTAAAACCAGACCGGCTGTCTTAAAGTTTACATAGATGGTTGGAAAGAAAAGAGAAAAGAATCCATATGAAATATTAACCAGCTGAGTGCTCTCCAGTGTACTGAGTCTATGGGATAAAACATACCACTTAATACAGAACATGCTATCTGAAATACCACTGCATGTGAGATCCACATGTGAGGGCATGCACTCAGATAGAGCAGAAGAAGGGTTAGAGGAATGCTGCCTTTCACTGGGAAGTAAAATAAATGAAATGAAAAGTGATGTTTCAGGAAAGATCTATTTTGTACTGCAGAGTATGTGAATTGATGCAATAAATGACAATAGTAATTCCTTTTTAGGGATTCATCCAAGCTAAGACTGCAGATCTAAATACTCAGACTTTCAAAAAGTTTGGATTTAGGTCTGAACTTTTCAGTTTAAACATGCTACTTGTCTTTCACACACAGGACTGCTTACCTGTGCTGAGTTCTCCATGAATATCCCAACTTCCTTTTGATGAGACGAGACACAAACATCCTTTCTTCTCAAGGTATGCGTTTCGTAGAAGAATTCTCATTTCATGACAAGTGTGCACATCACTACATAAGTGCAACTTGTTTCAATCCCCAGCTGTGCCTAATGATTTAAATATCAAACAAAAATAAGGATAATCCACATGCATTTCCTGGAAAGCATAAGGACTTTCTTCCACTGATGGAAGAACACATGGCAGTAGGTTAAATACTGAAGAATGAGTAATTAATCAATCTGTATTATGACAGAGGGAAGAAATATTTGGTTTTGGAAGTCATGATGAAGGCTAAGAGATAAAATTTTAACCTTCTGATCTGTCTGAGGACAAGTTGGGGAGCCAGGCAGTGCTGTGCTCCAAATCCAGTTATCCAGAAATACTGACCTGTCCTCTTACAAAGATGACTAGCTATTTAACCTAAAACTTATCACAGTAATGTCTGATATACATAAGTACTATTTGTTCTATTCTACAGGTGGGAAACCGAAACAGAAAGAGATGAAATAACTTGCATTAAGTCACATAGGAAGTTGTTAGAGGATCTGGGAACCGGATTACCTTTATTTTGCCTTAATACTTTGATTACAGGGCATTCTTCAGAAAGGGTATGCTGACAACTAAACAGTGTATTAAACCAGATGTGATTAAACTGAACATAAATGATACACACTAATAAAACAGATTTCTTTGTCTGAAAAACAGGAGATATTTAAGACAAGGAATAGGGTGGGAGGCCTAGATTGAAGGAATAATACTCAATGTTAAGAAAATGAAGTCCTAAAATCTTTGTCAAGCATTGCTCAACTCTTCAAGCCATATGGATCATGGCTGCTGGGCTTCATATAATGCCCCAAATGTTTTTCATTTTCTATTCCACCATTCACAGCAAATTCACAGTGCTGTAATCCTGTCCTTCCGTTAACTACCAATTGTTTCTTTTGCCAAACTTTTTGCTTTAAAATATAATTTTTTTATGAAGGATAATGTTATATAGTGGAAAACTGTAAAAATTTTATGGATAGCCTTGGTGCTGAGAAAATGCATTCTTTCAACAGTTTTATTATATATATTTTTTTTTGTCCATTACACATTTAGAGGGTTTTCTCTGTTGTATATATGTGTGTTTTATAGTTCATGCTAGAAAAAAGGCATTATGTTAACAGTCCTATCATTTAGAACTTTAATTCACTATTATCTTTTTACCTTTTTGTGGAAATAATGGTATTCTTTTTTTCCTTCTTGGTAATGCTTATAGTTTTTAATAAGAATAATAGGTGATCCCAAAAAGGGTTAGGTGTGAATAACCACTCAATGGTTCAAATGTGTCTCTAAGCCACAAGAACAAGCGTGGAGATCCAGCTCCCAACACATCAGATGGGATGATTTAACTCCAGTATAAGGCAGGCTTACACGTTATTGCCCTCAGTCAAACGTTAACAGGTCTTCCAGTCTGTGTTTCCCCAAGTCATTTCAAACATCTGTTAATCAACTGTAGCTCTTGTGACATTCATTCACAGGTAAATCAAGAAGAAACCTAACCATATCAGAGGAATGAAATCCATTTACTTCAATTTTAAGGGATGCCTATAAACTCTCCTTTGACATTCCTTCCTACAAACCAGCCCAGTTCACTCTTTCAAAGATTGACATTTCTTTGCTCTACATCAGGCCTCAAGCCTTTAAATGTCAGTCTGGACTCCAAAGGTCTACTTATAATCTCTGCTGGTTCACAAACACTGTACCTTTCTTTGAAGCTGAACTCTAAGGCATGGCTGAGCTGCTGGTGCCACTTCTCTTTCCTGTGTGCTCTGTTGAACAGTCCAGTCCAATGCAACATGAGCCCATGGAGGATTTCACAGTGGTAAGAGAGCAATCTAGCCCAGAGACAGCTAGGTTACTGCAGCTAGAGTGAAGCCAGAAGATGAGAAACTGAGACAACAGAGGGTCAAGAATGCCAGTCGGGGAGTGTGAACTCCTGAAACCTTCCTGTTATCCAAGTTCTTCAGCCAAATGATTTTGAAACTTTTATAGTGATTAATGGGGTCCAATTTGAAAAGAAAATTAAGGGCAAGTTTATTTTTATGATATGGGATTTTGATATGATATGGTCCTTAAGTTTTCAAGCAGCTAATCACACTCACAAGTAATTAAATACTGCAACTTGTCTTCTTTCCTCCCACCATAAATTGATATTTGCAGCAACACAGAACAATTGCTATACTTATATGGTTGTGAATTATTTTTAGCTCCATTGTTCATTGTCTTTTATACATGCTAGTTAATGGGCAGCCCCTGAGCACCTTCTTTTCCCCTCTGGCAGCAAAACAGTCCATGCAAAACAGTCATTGCAGATAAATCCTTTCTTTTTCTTTTTTTTTATTCATTAACACCTGGGGGAAGCAAAGGACTTTCTGATCATAAAACCCAAAAAACCTTGGAATCAAAATATGTCAGAAGCCAAACAGTATACTAATAAGCATAAGCATACACTGATAATAACTATGATATACTTTGAGACTAGTTAGCTTGAATTATTTACACAATGGTCTGAAGAAAAAATTCTTCAGCAGCCCAGAATATGAATTTGTGCACATAACCTTAAAAATTATTCACAGAAATCTGTGAAAACAGCTTTTGCTGTCTAACAGCTCAAAACCTATTTACTATTTATCACAGCTCTTCTGCTTCCAGAAACTGAGGCAGGGAGAAGAGGTTTGACCAGACTCATGGGCAATCCTAGTAGCGAATTGCTGTATTTTCCCTACTAGCCAGAATTACCTTTTAACCTCTTCAGTTATCTATGTCCTCTAGTAGTTATTCCTGTTAGCTGCCTCTGCAGCTCTATTTTATACATTGAGTTACTCCAGCTTTCTGGAGTGTTTCTGTTATTTCAGAAAGGATAAAGAATGCCCTGAATCCACATAGAATCTTTATCACTAGGGTATTTTCTTCCATCTTCCTCTTTCACCTTAGTGCTGAAGACTTTATTAGGATGAGTGCCTCAGTAGTGACAGTCTGGGGCTTTTCTCAAGATATATGTCTTATATTCCCTGCCTTTGTAACAGAAGTTTGGAACAGAAACATGCAAATACATTATGAAATGGATGTAAACCAAACCCAGCATGTTCCACTCAAACCCTCTGTTTTTTCAAGTGAAATCAACAGTGTTTTTTGCACCTGACTGATGATCTTCCACCCATTTCAGGAGGGAATCAGGCCTCTGCTTACCTGAGCACACAATGACACAATGTCAGACTTCACCAGAACAAGCACTGTACCTGGAGAAAGGTAGTGCAGCAACTCAGATCACTGTGTTGAAGTCCACTTTCACTTAAACATGCCCTCAGTGACAACTATTCTACTTGCTTTATGTAGACAGGAGCCATACCTCGTGATGATACATGAGGACCATACTGTCTGACAACCAGTTTCAGAAAGCTTCAACCTCTACATAAACAAGTTGACCACTCAAAACTTAAACACAGAGGTGGGGAACACCACTGAATTTTCTACCAACAGGTAGCTAGATCATCAAGAAACAATTCACATAATAATTAAAGTAAAAGGAGCAGGATATTTACAGAGAGAAAAAACTAAATTTCCATTTGCACAAGAAAAGATTTACACTATTTAAGAGAGACTCTAGTTATATGTTCACATCACTAAAGTAACAGGAGTTATAAATTGTGAGTACTCAGGCAAACTGTTCTCAAATAACCTACAAGTCAGACCAGAAATTATTTAACTAATAACTTGAAATGACAAAAAGAACCAAAAAAATAAAAAGAAAGAAACCAGCAGAGTATGTGCAGACCATTCATAAACAGGGGAAAGAGATTAAATGTCAGATAAATGATTCATTATGGATTATTCGTTCAGGCTATATGAGAACAGTGACTGGAGAAAACCAGTTACATCCATTCTCTACATTTTTGCTTTAAGTGAGCATGCTCAGTACAGGCTATTGTTTAGCTGGGTTACAGAAGCACTTCCTAAGAAGGGTTTCCCCATTTATCACTCAAAAAAAAAATTAGTATTTAAAAAAAAAGTGAGGACAACGACCCTTCTGGAGTCTGAGTGCATATGTTCAAAGTAACTCTGCTGTATAAGCCAACAGAAAATTGGCCCCCAAAATGACTTATAAAGGGATTTTGTAAGACATGAACAGAACAGCATGGGCTCTGGCTAGGCAAAGAATTCAGAGTTGTAATAGAAAACATTTATTTGGCTACAGTTAAACATCCCAACACATGTTAGCATTTGCTGCCAATATGCTTCCTAATTAAGAACAACATAAAATCATAGGAAATCCTGTATCCCTGTCTTCATGCACTTTCCTTGTATCTTCGGTGTCCTGGCTCTGTTTCTCAAGTATACCCTGCACAAGAGAAAGGTTAATTCAAAAGTAATGTTTTGCCAGCCATTAACTGTGTTGTCATTAACAAGATTAATGTACATTCCACTATGCATCACCAAGTGCATTCCCCCTCCTGCCCCCACCCACCCTTTAAACAACTGCTCCTATTAAAACCTAATGAGCACAGCACAATTTAAAGAATAGCACCATTTCTGCTGGGCAAAGTGTCATCTGTAAACCATATAAAGCTGCAGGATTATTATGGATCTAATTGAAGGGCAGCTGAAAAAAAATCTGTTCTCTCTTGGCCTACGAAGTCTTGGCTATGTTTATATATCTTATCACAATGAACAGATTTCAAGACAAAGGACAGACTAGTATCTGTTTTTCTTCCTAGCCCTCTCTTTCTTCAATCCTACTCTTCCTTCATCTGAAACCAAAGACTCCAGCTATGCACAGTCCCACACCCAGGTTACCTCCAACTCATCATCCAGTGATTACTGCACAGATAAACAGTTGACTGGACCCTTCCAAACAATCATGAGATACATTTTTTTATAAGCTGCTCTTAATGGACTCTAATTCATCAGCACGATTGGAGCCTGGACTCTCTTGTCCAGCCAAACTCACTCTGGTTTTTCCAGCGGAAGCAGCAAACAAATTGCTGGGCAATTATACACAGTGCTCCTCCTTTGTTTTCCTATTGAAGTGGCACCAGTTTGGAGATCAAGAGATCAGCCATGAGGCGCTTCCAGGTTTTGATCAGGATCTTGAGAATTTTCTGATTTCTTTTATTTCCAGAAAATCCATGCTCTCTTCCTTGCTCTTTTCCTGCTCAGTCGCTTTACATTTCTGTTTCCCTCACAACTTCTTTTTTTTTTTTTTTTTTTAATCTATTTATTGCCTGTTTTTCTTGGCTCATTCTCACTTTCCATTTTTCATTATTAGTTCTTTATGATCTTCTGTTTCCTTTTTTTTTTCTTTGTCATGGCTGCTCTCCCAGTTGTTCTCCTCTGGGGCCCTGAGTTTCCCTTAGCTAATGAAACAAGAGCTGCCTACCTCCCTTGCTTTTGCAATCCAGCTGTTTCCTTTTTAAAATATAAACTCATCTTTATTCAGTGAAGTTCCTGTGCGAGGTCTGATCCTTTAAGACGAGATTGCATTTTGTGACAGCAAGAGGGAGGGCAAAAAATTAAGTTTGCTAGAGGAAAAGCCCTTTGGTAGAAATCCAACCAGCTTGCTCTTGAAAATCATAGACTTCTCCAGTAAAACTGGGTTGTTATTTTACTTAGCACCTTTCAGTACCCTGACATTGCGAAAGTCTCCTTGACAGTCTCCCCTCCCTTTTCCTCCTTCAGCTCCTAAAACCTCCCACCTTGAAAGCTTAACGTTTCCTGGCCTCTGTGAAAGTGTAGTCTAACTAACACCGCAAACCTGGATTTTATATGATTAGTTAGTGAAAACTTGCCAACTTTTGGTGCAGCCTGCCAAGTCAAGTCAATTTACTGTGATGCTTTGACTGTGCAAGTAGGCCTTAATCCCCCTTTAATCTCCAGTGTACCCTTGACATCATGGAAATTACTTACAAAGCTAATGTCATCAGATGATCCATGTTAGCTATTTCAGTGAATGTTCTTCTGCACAATAGAGCAAGTTTACCTTGTAAAACACAGGCCCCAAAATATTTTCACTTAATGAGCCCAGCAGATATCATCTTACAAATGGGGAACGAAAACTCCTTTTTCTGCACTATAACTCCCTAGACCTCATGTGACTTGGAATTTACATGCTAGCCAAGCATCAGGTCAGTGTATTTTATTTCATGTCTGATTGATTGGATAAAGAGATTTACATAGTAGCCACAACAGCTATGAGTTATTGGGAAGGCAAGTTTCCCTTTTAAACTCTGCAAGGCCCCTCCTGTGCTGAAAAGGTTTGGTCAACAGAAAAATTTCTATGAGAATCATTTTTGATAGCATGTTCAGCCATCAAGAGCATAAAGGAAATACAAAAATAATGCCATGCTGTGTGTGTAGCAGCCAAGGTGAAAATCAGCATGTCTAACAGCAAGCAGCTAACTCTGTTATTATTTATTGATTCAATAATAAGGACTTCCATTTATGTAGTACCCTTTATCTCAAAATGACCCAAAGTGCTTCCTACAGCCCCCAAAAAAATGATGTGCAACCTACATAAAAGGATCGTTTCACCCATTACAGGAGTGTAGCCAGTACTGGAAGAGGGACAGGGCATACAGCAATCTTCTGGGCAGTCTGTGCTAAGGCTAAGACCAGGGTTTAAGACAGGAAGTAAAAGGAATACTGCATCCCCTCACATCTATAGGATGAGCTCATGATTTGGAGAGGAGCAAGGTCACTGGGGTCAACTATCTCCTGCAAAAGAAAGCTTAGAGGACTTGTTTTAAAGGGTTGCAGAGGTGAAGCTTGCTTTTGTGTCAGGAGGGTAGTGCTCTGCATAGACAGTTTGTGATTAAGGAGTGACTCATTAGTGTCTTAGAGGGAAGAGGAACACTTATGGATGTTCCTTCCTGGATTACTTTAGAAGCTTTTAGGAGTGTCTCAGCCCAGCACCATTCTACCTCTTCCTCATTTAGGTTTCACGTTGCCCTTTGGAAGGAGATGTCTAACATTCATTTGTGTGGGAACGGGACCAGATACTTCACTTGTGATACAAGATGAGAAAATAACACACAGAAGAACACATATAAGTAGCCAAACCCTGAGAAAAAAAAATGTACGTCTACCAAAATGTAGGTGTAAAAGGTTTTAATTGTTCTGCATCTATCTACAGTGTTGGTTCTTCACTTGTAAAGTGCAAAATTGGATGTGCAGTAACAGCATTTACCTTATTATTAATATTTTATGTTTATATGCTCATTTTACAGTATATATTATTTTATGTTCTTGGCCCATTTGCCAACTTTTCTTCAACACATGTCTCCAGTCAACTAAAACTTGGCCCACTGCGAGAGTAAATCTCTTTTCTTCCCAGGCAAGTGGCCCCTGGGACAGAAAGTGGATGCTCCATGTCAAAGGACCTCGCAACATTTGAAGAAAAGAGAAAGATATGAATCCAGACTCAAAGTTTACGCTGTGAACAGGTGCCTCCATCAACAACATTAATCCACATCGGCTTGTGAGAGAAAAGGAAATTCAAAATTAACCCGAGCAACAAAAAACTAGGAGGGAGTTTATAGAGGAAGGTAAAGTGCAGCCACCCTATTTGAGACTTAGCTAATACACTGAGCTAGCAGCCTCCCAGGCTCTCACAGCAATTTTTAACCAACAGATGCAGCCAAGCTTTCAGTTTTATATTGCCGTCATAACTCATGATACACAATCTTGGGCTGTTTTCAGAAGGTCCACAGAACGAGGCCAGCTTGCGATTTCATACCGGGGGCTGTAGCACTGCTCTGCTGCCAGCACCTGCGCCCGACATCTGATCTTAGGGCTCGAGTACATCCTCTCCCCCCTTTTCCTTCTGCAGGACCGGCTATGCCAAGCCAGCAAAGAAGCATTCCAGCAGATTATGAAGTACAACTATCTTGGCCCTCGCAGCTCAGAAGAAACTGGACCTTATAGGAATTTCACACGCCATTCTCATGGATCTAAAGCGAGCTATATGGATAGGTCTGCAAGGCAGTTTCTATCCATGTGCTCATCTGTGACCATGAGACACGCAGATCCCTAAATGCTATGATTAGGTCAAGGATAATGGCAGGGACAACTGCTGCGTTGAAACATGGGATCAATGAAATGAACACATTCTTAGAAAAGGTGGCAAAGACGTAAATGGGAGTCACTGATGGCTTGGATTACTGAATTCGTACAAGGAAGAGTGTACCAAATATAAAGGAGAGAGGCAATGTGAAAACACGTCATCTCCAGTACTGCCTTAGGAATATTAAGACCTCCTAAACAAAGGCCTTTTTCTCGGAGTCAGGCATTTGGATAGAAGGAAGTATGAGCCCAACTCTTAGCTTCCACAACTCTAATCCTCCTGGGACAGTGACAGGAATGAAACAATCTGTTCAGAAATCCCTCAGCAATGTCATTCTTTTTATAGATCCCAAAGCGATGGAATGAAGAATGGAAAAGAACTTTGGTGTCACAAAGTGCGCAGGAGGGGTCACAGCAGATCAGAGGACTGAAAAGAAAAATATAAATTCATCTTCTCCTGAACTGTAAAATAAGGGGAAGAAAAAGGGAAGTTCACCATCCTCTCCCAAAGGGAGAGTGTGTAAACCCAAAACCATTTCCTTTTAGTCAGGGCTTCTTCCCAAAAAAATTTTAATACCAATTCCAAACAAAAAAAATCAGCAGCTGTTTTAAAGGAAATCCATGGGCATTTCCCACCAGTTTTGGAGGTCAGTGCTCTGACTCCTGGCTGTCAGGCAGGTGTGCTGAATGCAGTTAGAGCCAGTCGCATGAAAGGTACTCAGACACCTCACTTCCTTTGGAGTAACTGAATATCTTTGTGGATATGGCCTTTAATCTTGGCATAAACTTCAATCTCATCAGAGAAATAACAGTCCCTAGACAAGCAAGATTTTTGCCTGAGTCAGGGCAATTCCAAGGATCACTACTGAGAATACTGGGAGAGTGGCCTGTTGTGCTGTTTCCAGTCACTTTTAAATACCCAGCTAACATCAGATGCCTGCTGGCCTCCAGTGTCAAGCTAAAAGATAGGAATTGCAGTGAAATCCTATTAACCAAGGGCATTACAGTCGTTAAATAAACCACCAAATGCCATTTTGTGTTGAGGAGCAAGGAGAAGGAAATAAAAAAGGAAACTATATCCCATGAGGGAAGGGAATTCCCTGTTCTCTCAGAGCTAAACTGGGCTTCAGTGACGTCTAGAAGTTTCAGAAGCTGGAACTACAAGAAATGACACGTGGGGATTTTTAATCTCTTTTTTTTTAGTGCAAGACTTCATGCTTGGTCTTGTTTGCAACTCTGATACTTTACATTTCCTTGTGCCCTTTAATGCTAAGGGTACTGATAGGCTTTATTGTAATGCAAACAGAAAGCATTCCACCTGCATCTGTCAAAGCATTTAAAGATTCTATTAGTCTGATGTTTTAATTGTTTTTGAGATTAGGAAACAGCAGAGCCTTTGTTCCCAGGGCTTGGGTGCTCTCCTGGAGAAGTGGCAGAGGTTGTTTGGGTTTTGTATATTGAGGGTATTGATATGACAGGGAAAGGAGCATGACTCAGTACAGGTGATTCATAAGGGTCACTGACTAAAAGCCAATTTCCTTGAAAGCTCATGGCATTTTACAGATCAGGAATAAAAATGCTCTGCTGGGTTGTCCCTGCACAGTAGCTCTGCAGCAACAATGCTGCTGTTCCACCCGTCTATCTGCTGTTGTCAGCCAAAAGTAGAAATTATGTTTGCTCATAGTTCAGGGCTGTTAAATTAGGAGCAAAGGACTTTCCCTCTTGGAATTTATGCCAAGTGAAGTAGGACATTCAGATCGATTGTGGCACTTTCTGAATGTCAAAACAGGGCTGGAATGGGATGAAAATGAGTTTACCAGAGGGAACAAGAACAGGAAGGGATCAAAAAGAGAGAAAGAAATAATGCTGGGAGGAAAATGGAAACCAAAGTGGGAAAAGGTAGGGTACCAAATGGTCTCCACTGGGCTGTTAAGGCAAGAAGGCTAGAAATTAGTGAACAAGACAGTCTAAGAATCTCTAAAACATTTCACGAGGAGGCAGCTAACAGCAAAGCTTGGATGAGCCAGCAATTGCTTGGCTTGATGTGACAGAGGTGGGTCTTGGGTCAGACTTCCCAAATACCACCTGGAAAGATCAAATAATACAAGACCAGATTTTGCAGCTGCATGACACCACCTGATTTGTAAATGTATCTCTGAGTTCAAGGATGGTCCCTCCTTTTCCATGCTTGTCTTTTTCTATGAAATCCAAGGTGCACTATTTCACATACAGGATAGTCCGAACTAAAAACATTTTGAGTGTCACTTATCATGTATGCATGAGCACCTGCTGGGATTTGTTGCTAGAAGTCTCTCAGCCACTATCCAGCCACAAGGAGTTTTGCAGCAGAGCAGACACTTTATGGAGTGGTAGCATAGCTAACTCGCCCTTACTAGTAGCAATAGATTTTTTCCCCTTCGCTTGAGACGTCTATGAGCTTATTTACAGAGTCAGTTAACAAAAGATAACCTCCCATTGTGCAATCATCAATAAATCAATTGTGTTAATACTATCTTGGAATGTCCTCCACTATTTACTTTAATATTGTTGACTCTCAGCACTTAAGAAAACCAGTACCTTCAAGTTTCTCTTGATTATGAGTAAATGGATTTTGTAGTAGCCATTAATAAATATAAATTGTTTTGGAAAATATTTAAGTTTGTCAAATTTAACCACTTGCTGAGCATTAAAACCTACCCCTTATTGACCGTGTTTGACGACTACTTCAAGAGAGAGTCACGCATTGTAAGATTATACTACTGCACCTACGTATTTTGTTGCCTTACTATCCTTCCAGCTCCTTCCAGCTGTGAAATGTGATTATTGACATAAACATATAAGTTAAGACTTAATTAAACCATCTAACTCAGTAAAGTGCTCTTCTGTTATTTGGCAGAAACCTATCCCAAATAGTTCACTTATCCATAGGTGATGTGTTGCTGCATTTGCTCACAGTGAGCAGCACTTTATTCCATGAGCAGTCCCACTGATTTCAGCTCTACGAGTATGTATGATGCCACATCCATTAATGTTCATCAGCACAGAAGGGTCCGTTAGTCATGCTGAATTGTTCCTGCTTCCATAGCAGAATGATTTATATCTACGGGACTGCTCAGCATGAGCAAGGACAGTGGAATGTTTCCCTAAATAGACAATATATAGGCATAGGAATGGGGCAGGGTCATGTTAAGGAAATCTGATGCCCTCGGTTTGTTCTGCAAGGACCTGCACCCAAAATTTCAGCAATAACCGGCTTCTTTGGGGACAGAATATAAGTAATGCCAAAGGGTAATTTAGACTCTGTTGCAGGCTGTTTGCAATCTCAGGCAGATGACATAACCTGGCTTTTGGTAGGTGTGTATTTTAGGTTTTATTTGCACCCTTGATACACTAAGAAATGTATTACTTTTTCATGGTATGGCTCCAAGACAGACTTAAGAACTACTTTTTCAAGGATTAAAACAGAATCAGGAAAGTTGTTTAAAAAAAAAGAGCAACTGAACACAGCTAGTGTAATTCTGATGCCACATTACCTCTGAGGTAAGAAATCAATTATTTCACTTGTTCTCCTATTGCTTCAAAAGTCAGTAGCCTTGGCAATAAATTGAATATTATGCTGCCACAGACAGCATCTTCCTTGTCAAGCATCTAGCTCCCTTCTTCTCTTGATGATGATTGGTGACTTTAAAACTCACATGACTTCCAGATAATAAATGAAAACTGTCGTTGTTCTGGGGCTGTTGGGATTCATTTTTTTCCCCTTTCCTCTGCTTTGACCTCATTGTGATGCATTGTCTACTTCAGAGTGTTTGGAAAAGTAAGGGAAATAGCAGGCAAGGACTTTTAAAGAAAAAACAGACCTCTAATTAGATCCCTCCAACAGACCCTGCAGTGACCCTGTTTAGACAGACATTAATGGATGGGACTATCTCCCATGACTGTAGTGCTGTCCTAGCCAAAACTGAGCCCACATAAATGCTTTTGCTGGTGCTCAGGCCGCTACCAATGCCATCTTCATCTTCAGTATGTTCTGCATGTGCCCAAAGTCCCCATTGTATCAGTGCTGGTGGCTGTGTGAAGCACACTCAGCAGTGTCAGCTCATTGAACAATCTGAAAACCAACCTTATCAAGGGATAGAAAAGGCAGTAGCTCTCAGCCAGGTTAATCTGTCCCAATACCTGGTGTAAATGCAAATTAAATTGCAAGAATATATAACTAAGGCCAGTACTGCCTTTTACCAGTAGCCTGCAGCTAGACTGACAATGCACTGACCAGGTAACCACTCCTGTAGCTCTCTGAACATCTCTGCAACTCAATCATTTGATATTCACCTTCCTTTTTCAATCAGGAAATATTTCTGCTTAAGTAGTTTTGTGCAGAGAACACCTTTGGCTCAAACTCCACACCAGACCGTCCCCCAGCTTCAGAAAATTTCAGTTCCTATAACTCTGTATAACTCCTAAAGCCAAACTATGTTTCACTGTTCGCATGCTTATTGATTTGCTCATCTGGGATAGAAATCAGAATGAGCTCTCTGGAAGAAATATTTCATGTTTTTGGATGCCTGTAGTGGAGCTGTAACTGAACCAGCTAAACATGGGGAGGCATCAGCAGAACGTGACAGAAGACTGAGACCTTGCTGACAGGGAGTTTTCTTTGAAGAAAGGGGCTGTGAAAGCAGAGTCACACAACCAGATGAAACCCACAGTGTGAAAACCAAGAAATTCATCAGTTTAGCAATCCTGCAGTTCAGCCATCATCATGTGTAGAAGAAAAATGTAATCAAACCATGCAACATCTTTGGTTAAACTCTGAAGTGAAGGAAACTGTGGACACCAGATGCAGTCTTTACCTCTGCTTGTATGGCTGTAATTGACAGTTGTGAAGACGTTCTAGCACAGGGAGACAGAAAGTCTAGAAGAATCAGTTAGAGAAGGGAATAAGCTGATGGATCATATTTTTCACCAGAAGTTAAAATGGATTGAATGTGTATTGCTCTTAGTTCCATAATGGATACATTTGACTCTCTGTATTAATTCATTATAAAACAAAAACATTAAAACAAATTAAAAGAAGAGCATGTTTTGTTCAAAACTAAGGGAATATGATGCAGATAAAATATTTCTTCTAAATTTGGGAACAGAGATTATGAATTATGTGATACAAAAGGGCACATAAAATGTATGTAAATGGCTAATGTTTAGCATCAGAGCACCCCAAAGGCAATGCCCACTAGTGACAACGATGGTTGCTAATTTTCCTCTGTGGGTAAATCAGTCCCCATGCTTTGGAAAGTCTGAGGTAGCACTGGCTGCACGTGAGAAAACCACTACAGCAGTAACATTTCCCCTGTACCACCAGGAAGCACTTTTAGTCATACCACAAAGAAGTGCTTCTGAACATGTATCTCCTCTGCTGCAGTCCGTATGGTACCGTGCACTCTGTTGGCTCTCCACAAATAAATAACAAGATAGTGCACGCAGCATGGATTTATGCTCCTGCCTCCTGAGGTCATACAAAAATAAAGCAGGAAAGTAGTAATAATGGAGATTATTCTTGTGCTTTCATATATATACACACATATAGGTATATAACAAAATCATGCCCTAACCACTCACCTTGTCAGCATATAAGCATTTAAAATATCTCCCACCTGCAATGCACAGAACACATGGTTGAATAACCCACTCTCCTACTGAAATAGATGGAGAACTGAACAATATATTATAAATAAATATAGTCGTGGAAGCTATCGGTCCTCAATCCCTTCCTATTATCTCTAGATCTTTAAACAGTGTTTCAGAAGATGACGGGATGTATGAGACAGCTCCTGCCCCTGTTACTCACTCACCCAAGTGATCCCCATCCACTTAGGTACAAAATAAATAATGAAAGTATCCGTATTTAAATAATTGTGGCATAATAGAGGGAGTAAAGGCTAAGAAGGAACTGTTCTGGTCCATTGGGTGAATATTATGATCTTTATAGTGGAAAATAAATGCCCAGTTATCTATGAAACCAATAGAGCTGTTCCAGTCTATCAAATTATAACTTGTGTTTTTAAAAAACAATTCTAAATGGAGTTGCTCTATAGAGCACATTATATAGCTTGCAAAGACTCTGAATACATATTTATCTGGAAAATTTTAACAGCTTCCTATAAATAATAAGTATCTTGGATGTGGGGGGTGTAGGGAAGCCCTGATTAATATGTCATTGCTTTGCACATCGAAGCAGATGAACACAGAACGCCATTTCCCCTAGGAATGTTACATTTGAGGCTTGTCCCTTGTCTCACAAGCTAAGATGTGTCAAGTTAGGGCAGTTTTAGATGAGGGGCCTCCAAGGAAGTCCTAGCTATTGCAAGGAACAGTGCTGGCAATTCTGCACTGTCCTCTGAGTCAGCACTGAATTAATTTTCTAGCTTGATGCTGAGGTGTGCTGCATCATTGTCTTTCAGTGGCATCTAAAAGAAAACTTACCCTCTACAACTGCAGCTCATTAAAGTTTCCACTGCATGCTCTGCCAGTCTGGGGTGCCAAACCAATGTTCTGAAGAAGTTCCAACAGAAATAATTAAATCCTCTCAGGTCTCCCTGCAGTTTCAATCGGATGTGGTATGCTGCTTTGGTTTCTACCCTAGTGCGTAGTGTCACTATACACCATTAGACAGCTGTTGTGCTTGAACCGTGGGATAGCTCCATATCAGTGGTGGGTGATGCTAATTCAGTATAACACTTATCCAACTCACAAGGCTTTTGTCGGCTTAATTAAGGTGCTGGCTGAAAGACTCTGAAGAAAGTGTAGCATATTATTCGTTTTCCCCTTTTAGTCCCATATTTACATGCTTATCAAATAAATTGTGGGATTATCTCAATAAAAAGCAGGAAAACAGCATGGGTTAGTGGCTGTAGTACCACTTGTCCATATCTTTAGGCTAAGATGGATATGACCAAGTCCTGCCTCTCAGTTTTTCAAGATAATAATGCACATTTTAAAGGCTATTTTTCTTTGTTTCCACAGTGTTGTAACTTCAGGTCAAAATGTCAGGAGAGCTTGATATTCTTGCCTTTTCTCAGGTTTTGTCATACCGTTATTTAAACATAGGTTTTTTGGATTTAATTTGACAATCTTTATGTAGTTGCTGGCATGGTAATTGAGCCTACTTGTCTTTTTCAGGACACCAGAAGATCTAACTAAGTCAGAATGTCTCAGTTACAGTCCAGATTTCTATTTATTACCTACTTCACCGAGAAAGACAAGGTGAGTTATCATTCAGTACAGAAAACCTGAAAGGCATTTATATGCTTGAAGTACTGTATAACCGTACTGTACAGAAGCACAGTGCTTAAGTGAATGTGTTACAGCCCAGACAAATCCCTTTGAAGCAATATTATTGAGCACTAATTGTCTATGCAACTGAGAGTAGAAATCTAGAGAGTTTACCTCCCACCCAGGACTAAAACAAACCCCTTCAGAGGTTACTGATACAATGGCTTATGACAGATTGCTCCTCAGCTTTACAATGTACATTCTGTATGACAAGTTCAACAAGAAGTGACAGTCACAGCAAGTGTTCAAGGCTATAACTAAAAAGGAAAAATAAACCAACCTAATTTTAACCAAAGTTACATCTCCAATGAATGAGAAAACGTGAACATAAACTTATATATATACCAAAGCTGCCACCTCTGTAAATGCCATAACCATTACTTATGGCTGGGATGATGCTAATATTTGAAAATATTTCAATAGGAAGCCAATTCCAGACCTGCAAATTGTAATCACAAAGACAATATTTCAAGGCTGGTTTTGGATGTTAGTGGACCAAGGAAGACAAAACCTACCTGTTCCCTTTATATCCATAGCAGATTGGATGAGGCCTTCCTACACATCAACTTGAGAGTGGGAAGTACCCTCAAATTCTTTTTCATCCTGGGCTACTGCTTGTCTTTTTAAATTTAGTGAGCAAAAACACACATAGAGTTTGTAATCATGGGTAAAAATTGGTGTCACTACTTTCAGATTTAATCCAGTTGTGTCCCCATTGTATTAATAGAATATCTGGACGAGATACCTTATTTATGCTCAGGTTAATACTGAAAACCTGAATAAAAAAAATGTATGAAGATTTACCTACAGTAATTCTTTTTGAAAAGCATCTTATTATGCCTGCATGATGGACCTGTATTTTTTTCCTGTTTTAATGCATTTTAAAACAGAACCAGAAGCAAAGACTACCTGTGAATTTACTTCTTTTTTCTTTTATTTTCACTCTGCCACTTGGCTGAAACAGCCTGGTACAAATGGCTGTAAATTGTAAGTGGTATTTAATTTTTTGTTTTTCATGTCAAAAAAATTTTAGGTAGATAAGCTGTGAAGAGTACTTTTAGTTTATTAAAAAATGTTGACATTTACTGGCCAAGAGCCTGGCATGCAGTTGCAAAGGTCGTCAATGAGTAAACAGGCATTAATGGTTAGCTGGGTAACTGGTACATAAACAGGTCATATTAATAATTAACACAGAGGAAAACTGGCAGTTTACAGCAAGCTTAGGAAAATAGCTAATAGAAATAACTTTGGAAAGGGCAAGGACCAATATTTAAAAAGCATCTACAAATTAAACAAAGAGAAGCCTAATTTTAAGGCATTTGTTTCTCATTCTTTCTCTTCTCTCTCAACTTCTGAACAAAATATTTCTTAATGCATGGAGAATAAAGTTATTTGAATTGCTGAAAAAAGAATTGCACAGTTGCTCATTCTGCGATTGATTCTCAGGCTGACGCTGTCCTGTCGACAACCCTGCAGAATATAAAATATTTAAAGAATTGATTTCAACCCCAAATATATCTGGTTTAAACAAAAAAAATAAAAAAGCTCCTCCTTTTTTCATTAGGGGAAAGGTATTAAAATGTATGAATATTTGGATTTTACATTCCATCAATGCTCTCCAGAGCTGCCTATTGATTCTGAACAAAATAGATTTTAAAATGCCAACAGTAAAAGTTTTGCCAACACCTTTTTGCTGAAATCTAAAGTTTCAGCATTTCTCTCCCATGTCCTAAAAAGTGAGATTTTTTTCCTCAATTCGTTTTGGCTTGTCAGCTCAGCAGTAGCTTTCCTGTGCAGCCCTACCGGTTTGTTCCAGACCAATACCAAAACTACCAGGAAGCAAGGCCTGGCTCTTAGGTCCACAATTAGTCCTATTTGACTTGACTGGACATGGGTCCCTGGTCATTCAGGCAAGGAAATAAAGGCAACCAGATCTGAGACTAATTGCACCTCCCCTGGCATGTTTTCATAATGCAAACTTCAATAGACACAAATCAGCTGGCTGCTTACCTTTAATTATTATTTTAACTAAAAACAGTACAAAGAATATAGAATTGCATATTAGATGAGAGTGATATTTCCAATATTTCAACAATAATCATCAGGGTACTCACACTATGGGAAAACATAGGAAAATATTTCTATGGGTAAGCGTTATACTTTTCTATTGTTTTAAATAATGCTGCTTTTGAATACTAAGTAAAATAATGCTATCTCAACATTGAGTAAAATTGTAGAAATATCTAAGATCATTGAGCAGGTAAAGTCAGAAAGCAGAGCAATAGGAGACAGGACATATTATGGAGGCCAAAGAAAAGTAGATGGAATATTTAATGGTACATCAGAAAGGGTTTTGAAGAATGTGGACCTGTATATGTAATGCAAAATTCACCCCACACTGGCAGGGAAAGAGTCTTTCTCCTGACTCTTACCAAAATGTAATTTATTACTGTTTTCTTAATGATACGCAGAAGCCACCATGAATTTGTGCCAGCATATGGATTTTACAAATGCAGACGTACTTATGTGTGCATATAGTTTATAGGCAGTCTCAGGCTTAAAATGCAACTCAGCCTATTAACTTGACTAAAGAACTGAGAAATAACATTTCTATCACCTCCTGAGCATGTGACCATTTTATTTTGTGGTTCCTGTTCTTTGTTTGTCAAATGAGACCTACTTCATCATAATGAATTCTAGTTAATGGTAGTGAACTATTAATTAATACCTGTTTTATCTACCACTGTAAAAATATCTCTTGTTACAGTAAAGAGGAGACAAGCTGTAGATGCATCCTTGTCCTTAATGCTTTTAGATGCAGACAACCATATGCCAAACATGTCTCACCTTTTGGCATTCTGTTTAATATGATCTGAGGCTCAACCCCACCTAAAGACTTCACTCCCTCCCTCCACTCATCCCATGGATGATAGTTCTGTCTGAAGACCAATGCATGCAAAGGTGGTACTAAAGGCTTCTGTTTGATCTAGATTTGAAAATACATATTCACACAGTAGAAATCCCTGTGAAGGATGAAGAGCTCTCCATTTGGAGTGTATTTTTGATTTGTTAATTCTTGTTTCTGTGGCTCAGAAGATCCATGGTTGCAAAAGGTCAATAGTTACCAGTACGCACTGAAACAAAAGTCTGCTTAAAGCTTTAGAGAAATAGACAACCTTCTACTTGCCCAAATTCCTTATTCAATACAGTTAAGGTTCTCAAGGCATTAAATAGCTACTCTTTAATATGCAACCTGTTCTTATTCTTGGACAGCTGTATTTCTTCACCCTCTTCTTTCTTAACATGTATCTTTTTCTCATAAATTGACCTAAAAAATAAAATCCATCTTTAATTAACTATGTCATTCTTTAATCCTTTTAATGCCTCTAAAATATATACTGAAGAACTTAACAGTCTCACTCAAAAGGGCATTTTGGCAAAAGAATATTGCAGCTGTGTTGCCTGAAACATCTTAGAAGGTGGTGTCCACAGGGAGCAGGAGAGCTCAGTAAAATACTGACAGATGTAAATAACAGTGTCACATTTTGGGATGAAAACCAGTTCATGGCTGTGCTCATTAAAAGCAATTTCTGTGTCTCTGCAAGGAGACACTCTGCATGGAAATGGTCTGTACCCCAGGCAGCAGATACTGCAGCAGCAGAGAAAGGAGGCTTGCTTTGCACCGCTAATCCAGTTAATCCCTGTTATTTCAGGGTTCCTTCTGCAGCAATGCAGAGAGTGATGTGGCTGGGAGGAAGGGATGAGCCTGAAAGAGATAGTGGGCAAGGGCAGAGGAAACAGATCCCTCCGGTCCTCCTGGTTTTCCAGGGGAGAGATGCCAAGCCGGGTGACTCCAGCCATCAGGCCAGAGCAGCTAACACAAAGCGACACTTCTGTCCTCTGAAACTTTTACTGCTCAGCAAAAATAATGAAGCTGTGCATGGTGGACATGATTTCCCCCTTAGGCCCCCCCTTGGCAATACTTCCTCTGCTAAACCCACCGAGGAGATCCAAAATAAACACTCTCAGGAGGATGGGACATAGGACCACATGCACGGGTTCAGCTCCACCACCCAAGATCCAGCCTGCTGTCCCTGTCAGCAGGAAACTGCAGCATGGACTGGAAACGTCTGGAGAAAAATGTGCATGGAATTTCAAGGAAGAAAAATAAAAAATTAAAAAAAAAATCAGAAAAATAAACTGAGATATAAAAACGTGAAAGCCATTAAAAAACATGGTTTGAACTTAAGAATAAATGCAATGCCATAGTCACATTCTTTAAAAGCTTTGCTCTGCTCAGAATGGCTTTGTTATTAGTGATTCTTAATGCATGAGATAGTGGTTTGGAATAAATCTTTAAGTAATTCAAAACAAGGACTCTTCAGTAAATAGTTGAAATTAAAGGGGGAGTTAGAGTCATCTGGTTTCCATTAGGATGATAAAATAGTTCACTTGAAACCTTTTACAAGATGCTTTGTTACTGGGAGGTGTCTGTGCATCTCACTCCATCACTAGCCATTTGACACAACATAAAAGGCTTCAAAAGCCATGCTAGGCCTCTTAATCAAAAACTAATTGTAATAGATATTGGGGAGTGTTAACACTGTGACCGCTAGGTTGTATCTTCAGTATATAAGCAGGAGTGAACATTAAACACAACCCTGAGCTGATAGGGCTTATCAGAATTTCAGAGTTAAGTGCTAAGTACTGCAGCCCGGTATCTGTGTGCTGTTGCTTTGTACCACTTTTGGAGTTAATTGCACTGTAGGACTTGATCTTCCCAACAAAATTTATAGCATCATCGCAGAAATTAGAAGCCTGCTGAAGAAACTGCTGCAATTTATAGGAGTTCAGTGAAACTACGGAAAAAAAAAAAACATGATTTCTCCTTCAGCATCCAAGACATTTGCTGAGAAAGAGGAGTTCCCTCTCTGCCCCCTCTCATTTGCTTTATAATTAAAAAAAATTGAGCTGTTTCTCCTTCTTGAAGCATTACTTGCTGTTAATGTGGTGGCAGAAGAATTACAGCATCAGCTCCCCAAAACAATGCCTCCCCTTTAATTGGCATGCACGCTTGCTTTACACTCCCGCATGCCTTATGATGGTTCTTGACACGCATATTCACAGTGCTCATAGAAAGAGCTCTACTGATTTTACTGGTACAGAGTGGGATAGGAGTTACAGATTCTAACTTAATTCATGCATTTTTCCAGATAACAGATGACCTTAATATTTACACACAATTGCACCATAATAAAACCAGGCCAAATCCTCTTCTGCTATATGAACTGCTGAAAATAAGAGTGCAATTATTTTTAAGCAAGGGGCTTAGAACCAGACTGTCATACAGTGAGGAAATCAGAGTTATGGCAATTTACTCCAGCTGAGAATGTAGCCCACAGTGTAAAATTCCTTCTTCAGTGCAGTAAAGTGCATTAAAAAGACTGCTGCTGTTATTTCTCATGAGTTCATTATAACCTGTATGCTACCAAAATCTCTAGACAGCTGTGTTCCTTTTTACTCCAATTTCAAACAATATAATTAAAAAAGCATTTGATGAAATGTAGACACTTCTACCATTTACACTGGAATGCTGGCATCATCCAAAATCAGCTAGTCTGTAAATACCAGATTAGGATCTGCATAGCCAAGGTTTTTATTCTAGGAAAGCACGTTCAAAAGAAAGTCTCAACCTTTCTTGGTGAAGAAGTTTTATTTGCAAAACCCATAATTGTCTTAACTGTTCCGAGAAGCTGAGAGGGCTGCAAATGTTAAAACAAAACATAAGGAAACAGTTTTGGACATTTAAGTGGAGGCAAATAAGGATGATGTACTTTCTCCCTATTAGTTTACTATATAAATGAGAAGACATTACAGAGTGAAATTTAATTAAAGTAATTGACCAAATTGCATTTCGAAGTAGTTATTGTCGTTAGCAGCCCTGACTCCTCTGTCAAAACGATTTGCTGAAGATTATTTCTAAGGGGTATTTATTATGAATATTAATCTCTCCAGTATGTACCACCAACATACTAAAATTCATTTGAAGCACTTTATGGAAGACTGAAAACAGAAATGACTGGTGAAAAACAAGGTGTCTGATCATGTTAGCTTGGTTCGCACATGGTTAAACCAGAAGGAGATCAGGGAGAGGAAATGTCATAGGAGGTGTATTGGTTATATTATGACAAAACTGTGCTTAAAGGGTACCTTATTTCAGAGGAGATTCAGGCTGCACTGCCAGGAACACTAATGACTGCTGTTTAAGGCCGGTTTTTATACAGTCTTGCCCTGTCTCACTGGAAAAGTCTGATTCTTCAGCTCGTGTGTTAATTCCTGTTTGACCGTTTTAGTGATTGTTTGTAGGAAGTATATAATTAAAGAGGCCTACAGTTCCTACAGAGAATTTGGTTCACAGGTGCTACCTGCACTACTTTAATCAACAACAGGTAATGTGGGTTTGGTATTCAATACCCCAAATTGTGTCTGTCAAGCCCCTCTCTGCAGCAGGAGGGAAGGACACACTTTTTAAGTACAGAGCATGCATGAAGGGCAGTATAGAGTTGCGCTGCTATCTCTTACGGTGTCTTAGATCATGCAGTTTCTTCTCTTCAATGCTGCTTTACTTTCTTGTTGAGAAAAAAAGGTGGAGCTGAGATGAGAAGGCAGGGACTGGCAGTGAAAAAAAAAAAAATGAAGGAAAAACAGGAATCCTTGACCCACTCTTTCTGATTTTCTATGCTCTGGAGACAGAGTTTGAAGACTGATGGCTGGGGGGCATTAAAGGCATTTATGAGATTGACAGGGTTGCAAGTTGCAGGTTGGGTCAGTCTTGGTCCTCCTCATCTTCACCTCATCCTTCCTCTCCTCCACCTTTTTGCTTTGAAAGCTTTTTCCTCCCCTTTCAACAATGCTATCTGCAACTTTCATACCACCTGTGCTTAAAACAAACACATGGCAGCAAATACCCCTAAGTATGAGCAAGCTGGACATCTCAAGTTGTGTTGCAGCTCTAGATGTCAGCTTCTCTTATCCTTTTAAAACGGGCTCAGATCCCTATCATCTTAGTGCTCTGCCTCCATTTTGCTAGGAGGCATTCCTTTCCCTTCCTTACTAAACAGGCTGAACATTTTCCCTGTGTAAACATTGTTCCACATCTGTTCACGCTGAAGAATATCAGAGCACCATTTCTCAGAACCCATCTTGGCTACGTGTGACCAAATGTACCGCAAAGAGACCAACATGAGGTCAGGAATTTCCTCAAAGTGGGGCTGGGAAGATTTGCTTCACCCCATTGCAACAGTTCTTACAATAACTTTTTATAGCCTTTATCCAACTACTAGCAGCAGTCAGTGTGAATGTGGCTGCACAATCCCTCTGCATAGACCAGGGCCATGGTGGCCACTGAACTACTGCCTTGGAAGTAAAAACCCCAAATTAACTGTATTCCTTAGCAGAGTGAAAAAAGATAAATCATTTCTATTGCTGAATATGACAAAAAACCTTAAGGGAGTCCACTGATTACACTACTGAGATTTGTATGAACTAACTAGGGTAAATAATTAGACTATATTTTAATTAATATACCAGTGCCTGCTAGCACAATATAGTTAAATTTGTGCCACTATTAGAACTGAATGAAGGAAAATTGTCCCATTTGTGGTGAAATGATAATCATGACCTTTCCAAGAAAAAGAGAAGGCAAGAAAAACCCTGCAACTCATTTTTGTGTTGAAAGAAGTCAAGAGGTGGCTTTAGTGCACCAAGTGCCCATGTGCCTCTTCTCTAGGTAGCAAACCTGAATATGGCAAAAGTGTCTCTGGTGAACAGGGAAATGAGCCACACACACACACGTATATATATGTGACACAGATCACAAAATGAGGGCTAAAAATACAGTTCAATTATTCAAAGTATATAATTTCTCTTTTCAAGCTTGACCTTGTTATTACATTGAAGCACCCGTGTCACTTCAAAAGGGGCCTTTTTTACACAAGCAAGACAAAAATACCTTGGCATTACAGCACAGGCTTTCCCCAAAACCTTGCTGCCAGATAACGTTGCAGTTTTGGGTAGACAACAACTTCTTCCCCATGGAGTGCTGACAGTGGTTTTGCAAGATCAAAAATGATCAAGCTACAAGATGGGTTTTTTTCCTGCCTCTAATACAAATCAGGCTTTCTCTCCCACTGCCTGAAGAGGCAGCTCCTCACTATCTTTCCATAAGGACCAAGGAATGGACTTCTCTGTACAAAAAAGGTGGAGTTTGAACAGCAAAGCAGTGCCAGCCTGCATCCCTGCACCCATGGTGAAGCTGGGATCCAGAGCTCTTGTCTGAAAGTAAAGTCAAGGAGGCAAGGGTAAGTGATGTGGAGGGAGAAAGATGTGATTATGAGCCCTTTGTAGCCACCACTCTGATGGCACCGGAGGACCACAGTGGCATACACCAAAGACATCACTGAGGTGCTCCAGTGGGTGAGCCTGAGGCATGGAACTGCTTTTCCAGCAGCAAACAGCCTAGCTCTGCAAAGAAAGCCTCACTGTGCTTGCTTTGCGGGAGGAGAGGCTTTCTGAGCCTACACTTCCCATGCTGGCAGCTGATCCCCGCTCTGTGGCAGCCAGCGTGAAACACAAGGGCTTGATTTTCAGGAGGTGGGAGGCTTAGCACTGCTGAAAATAAGACCCATTTAAGTTGTCACGACAGCAGTCACCTTGAAAGATTTAGGCCACGCTCTCTGGTTAGCTGCCCTTTCCCCTCACACTGTCACATTTGTCAACCCCCCGCAACAATTCCCTCCCCTTCAAAAAGCTGTTTGATTTTTGATCTTCCTATGAAAGTTAAGGTGTCACATTGGTTAATATTATTGCTCGTCCAAACTTCTCCCACTTTTGGCCCACACAAGGCAGAGGATAACCCCTTCCCGTCTGCCCCAGCATCACTTATCAAAACACAGAGTGAAGGAGGCACCACACAATTCAGCTTTCACATTAATCTTCCCACTGGCTTCTCATTACTTTGCCAATAAGATGATCTTCCTCACACCACATTTGGATATATTTGACATCTGTCATAAAACTCAGGTCACACATATCTGTCTTCTGGTAAAATGAGTCATCCTACAGAGACCCATACTATACTGTTCAGGCCTTGCCAGAAATAATTATTGATATATTGTCAACACATCCAGCCCACTGTATTAATAGGAGTCATAAATTACCAGCCTACCTCTACCTAGCAAGGAAATGAGGGGCCATACAGCAGGAAAGGAGGTACATGGCATTCAAGTGATGGATCCAGGCATGGCCATCCACAGCTTTCTATAAGTGTTGCATGATTTGATCCTATTGAAGAGAATAACTAATTTCTGAAGTCATCCAAAACTAGCAATGACTCTCTCTTTGTTTTGGTACCTTTTGGTACCATTTAGCTTGTGATCTTTCATCAAAACAACTACTAACACCCCAAAACTTATAACTGATAAACAGTAGCCATTTAGAGGAGAGAGGTTACAGACATATAGAAATTAACCTATCCTGAGCATAATGTCACCGATTGCATTGAAGAGAGAAGTTTAGCCTGTTCTTGGTACTTGCTGCACTAGACGGATGCAACTTTTGTGTTTCATCATATACATGCAGTGCTCCCCAGTTGATTTCATTACTAATTTAAGAATATTTTAGGTTATCTTCCTCTTTTGTTCTGTTTTTTTTTTTTTTTCTTTCAAAGTGTAAGCCTCCATAGCTAAAGGAGATGAATAGCTTTTCTCACAGACAGTATGTGACTGCAGAACAGTTTGCAGTTCCTCCCTGGGATTGCTGAAGTGGGTTCAGTTACCACCTACTTGCAACTTAGAGTATCTCAGGTTCTCCTCACTCCACATTTGGTATAGGAGGCACAAGGTCAAGGTAGTTAAAGTGTCTTCTGGCAGGCTGAGAGAGAGGAGTACAAGGTTTGCTTTAGATCCATGACTGAGCTATAGGTGGTACCTGGGAAGTCAGTGGTAGACATCACATGATGTTCCACTCCACTGGCCACAGCAAAAGGCCATTAGGCTTGTGTGATTAAGGTATGCCCACCAACAGCCAGGCAGGCTCTGACCTTGACTGTTACCAGGTGAACACCATGGTTTGCAGCACTCTACCTTTCCAGAGTAGGAACTATGGATGCCTTGTTAGAGACCAGAGAGAACAAGGACCACACTGGGGAGTGCATTTATTTTGTACCAGCAAACCTGTGAAGGCTACTATGGTAGAGAGCATGAAGAACCCCCTGCAAGTAGGCTTTGGCATAGGGTTTTGATGAGGATAGGGACAGAGGAGGGCAAACCCATCAGATTTCACCTCCAGAGAACAGACACGTTGTGGGAAAATACTTCTTGCAAAATCCAGCACAAATCCCAGTCCCCAGCCTCAAATCATTTGCTGCAACCTTCATTTGTTTTTTGTGTGACCCCAACTGGGATGACACCACGAGTGAGTTACCTAGGCAAAGGGAGTCTGCACATTGCATCAATGTTCCAGAGGCCCAGCAGTAGCAAAAATGTCACCTCAGTAGCTTACGTTTTTAGCCCTTCCATATATAAAGGAGCATTGAGAGCACCTCAGACTAATTAATAAGCTGCTCTGTATCTTTGTGCATTACCTTTCTTTTCCCCCTTTGATTCACACACAGCTTATTTTTAGAAAAGGGAAAAAAAGGCTTAATTTTGTTTTAAGAAAGCAATGAACCGAGGTTCACTGCTGATCTGCTCTGTTCATCATCTCCTCAGGGTATTAGGGTTGGGTTGGGGGGGTGGAATGCACCTTCATTACCTTCATTCCTGTCACTTCCCTCACCTTAAACTATCCTAAAGAGGTCCTCACAACAAGCACCAACTCCTTTTCTTCCTCCTCCTCCTCAAGAATTCCTGGTGGTTATATTCACAAAATCCTGATATTTATCTTTAACCTGTACTCTGTCCACTTCCCATCCTTTGTGTAAGGGAAAGAGGTTGCTACAGGGCAGTTTCTTATGGGGTACTTGTGGAGGTCATATACCTGGATTAACTGACTTGGTGGCAGTTACACTGTAAGCACCATGTGATGGCACAGACACACCTCAGTTCAAGTGTTGAGTTCTTGGGCAATTCTGGGCCAAGAGAAGTGACCTGAAGAGACCATTTTAAATCCTGCTAATTACAATATCCCTGAATTTGCTCTAGTTTTTTTCCAGGTTGAATTTAGCAAAGACAGGACTGCAGAAAGCCACTCATGCTTTTCTGCTTGGGCACTGAGCTCTGACACACCGGAGGGTGTCATCGTTCATTATTAAGTTTGGCAGCATTTAAATTAAGTAATATCTTGACAAGGGAAAAGAAGGGAATGAAAGGCCCTGGGAATATGTTTTTTCTCCAGTTTAATTGTACTGCATTTGATGTGTTCCAAAAAACACTAGAAGATTTGCTCTTCTGAGACCAAAGAAGTTTATAAACCCCCACTAGTTGAGGTAGTTTGGCAGCACATAGAAGGATAGAGAATTATCATCTGTCCAGGGAAATCCACCCCCCACTTCTCCCAGCCCTCTTTCAGCTGGTGGATGCAAGATGTTCCTGCTCACTTCATCCTCAAACATTTAAACACTTTGAGGACCACACACCTACAGTGCATTATTTGCAGGGCTTTCTAAGCCAAAATCCAGCATGCGTGTGTGTGTGAATCTGTGGGTGGGAATGGCTGGATAATGTTACCATGATAGCTGATGATAATATTTCTACCAATTGTTAGGCTTTCTAAGTCTCCACTTTGTGAATGCTTCAGAGGATCATTTTCCAAAAAGCACAGCCTTCCTTGCCTAAGGAAAGGTACCAGTCAATAATATGCTCATGCGAGATTATCTGGAAGGCTCTGATTTACTCCAGAGGAGAAAGAGTCTCCCTTACACAAATGCACCTTTCTAAACACTTCAGAGGTTACATGGTTCACTGCAGGATTGTGTCAGTACAGCCATAAAATAAGGCGGCAGTTCAAGCTGCCTCGGACTAGCAGTATAGCAGGTACTGCAGAAACACAGATGTGGAGCCTGAGCTGTTTAAAAGCAGCTGGTTGCTTGTGAGCACACCGCTTTTTAGTCCGAATAGACATTAGGAAAATATGTGAGGGACGAAGGAGTGTGTTTCTTCAGTGTTTCAAGGGGGAGAAAAAAAAGTGTGGGAGGAGAGATAATTTTGATGAGTCAAATTCCTAATTTCCTTCAGACTTATAAAGTCAGTAGGAGTTGCTTCACTTTCATCTTAACATGCAACGATGGGTGAAGTTAGAATAAAGGAAGGTGGAAAAAAACAAATTAGATTTTTTATGAAGCAGTTTAAGGAAGACCAAAAGAAACAGATATGTTCTGGGTGTAAGGACAAACGCAAAACAAAACTATTATTCTGCGTATTATACTCTTTATCTCAGAATACATATTTAGGCCTTGGGAAGTCCTCTGCTCGTCTTTTTTTCCACTTCCCCTGCTAGAGTGACTTTGCTATAGCATGCCTCAAAGAAAGCACAATATCCTCCAACGCTTTGTTAAAACTGCTGTTTAAGACCAACTTATAGCCCAAACTTCTGATTTTGCCATGCCTTTGCTTCATATTTTCCACTGGTTCCTCTTTGTCCCCTGCATTAAGGCACAAAATTCTTATTTTAATCCAAGACATTTACAAGTTAGAACCCACCCCCCCTTAATCATACCCTCCTCTCAGCTATTTTTGCAGCAAGCTCTTATCACACGAATTCTTTTGGGTCAGGGATTAATTTATTACCATTCCCAGTTTACCTTTAATTTAGTCCCCAGCTTTCTCTAACTATAGTTTTGATACTCAGCAGTTTTGCACCTTAAGCTCTGCATGAACCATCTGGGTAATCCTGGGTCAGAGAACTTCCTTTAAGAGACCTGTGAGAGAGAATTTAGAAAGGTAAACCTATTGTTATGGTGTTTAACTTTGTCATAGAAGAGAAAATTCCTATGGATGCACAGTACAAAACAAGCTGGAAAAAAAAACCCAACACAGTTGTAGGTATTTGTAGATTTTGTAATACTGAAAGGTTCTGACTTAAATGAAGCCGCCTGGATTCTACTGTAAAATAAACAGTAAAAATTATGCTGTTCCCTTTGTCATGTTAGGCTCCCATACTCTTTTCTTGGGAACAACCCTGGCTTGAAGGAACACCCTTTCTCCTGGAGAGCATCAAAGAAATAGCTTATACAAAAAGTCAGTCTATGCACAAGGGAAACAAAAAAAAGAACAGCACTAGGAAAAGCTAAGCAGTAGCAATGAATCCTGTGTTCCATCCGGAAAGCAGAGACCTCTAGTTTTGGTTATCTTTTGTGTGAATTTGTTCCTTGGACTGGGTTCCTTTCTTAAAGCCCCATCCCCCATCACAGCAAGCCCCAGCTGACAGTCCCATTGTCCCCATGGCTGTCGTGGGAAGTCATGATAGATGGCTACACCACGACCCTTTTAGGAGGTGCATGTTCATATTATGCTCAGAGACCTTTTTTGATCAATAGTCAGTTCAAACCTTTTCACTTGTGTATACACACACATATATTTATGTTTATAATATATATAAGTATAAATAAGTGGCTGGAGAACTGTAAAGATGAGCAAAACTACTTCAATAGGTTTCTATGTTTGGGAGCACAAAACGGCAGTATCTCATGAGTAAATGTGGTCATTTGTTGTGTGTGCAGTATTTCTTTAATATTTTAGTCAAAGGAAGAACTGCCAGAATATTTTCATTGTGGGGAGCACAGAGACTTGAAATAGCTAGGCTTTGATACTAGCCATATTGCACTTCACTTTTCCTCAGCACAGAATGCCAGCTTGTTTCTTCAAATTAAGACAATATGCTTATAGTGATGAACCTTATTGGCCATCTATCTTCCTTTTGTAATCTGGCTCTCATCAAGCTGAAATGAAGCCATTTCTTCTGACTGTGGCTGATTAAACACAGAGTAAACCTAGATCTCTGAGGAGGCTCTAATGATTCTCCACAGGCCTAGTGTCAGCCCGGCACCTGCAGCATTCAGCTTCCCCATTTCCATCATAAAATGAAGCATCTGTTACAGAGAAGTGTTATCTTTTTATCATCAATGGTATCTTTCTGTTTGAATTCACCTACCCCATTTGGTATAAATTACAGCCATTTCATACGTAATGAATGGTCACACAGGATGCACTCTGGTTATTGTGGGTTAAAAGGGCACAAAATCCTTTTACTAAACCTTTATTTAACTTGGTGAAAGTTAAAGAGTCATGGCTTGTGTAAAACCTTCTTTCTTACAAAAAACAGGAGGAAATACTTATCACAGCTTAATGCTGAAGCATTTTGATACTGCTTATCTAAATACTGGCCTTTGAGTTTTTTGGAAGCAATTTCTAGGGAAACATCATTAGTTGCAAGGAAAAGAAACAGAGAATCATGCTCCTGCCAAAGACATTTCTGTCTCAGTAACTTGATTAACTATAAGCCTGAAATGTAAAAGTAGACAAGATTTGGTTTCTAGAAAGGGTAGTTGCCAACTTAGAACCTGCTGTAAATCCCACAGAAGTCAACTGGCATATTTTCAATGATTTCAACAGCATTTGTTTGGATCAGGCCAAAGATCAGTTAGCTGTTTACATTTTGTGTGGTCCACATGCTCCTCTGTTTTACCTTCCTCAGTTTTCCATGTGAGCTGAAATAGGCAACTTCATCTTAGAAACCATTTATATTCAGTTGATGGGGATTTGGGGCATAACTTTGCCAAGCATTTTGTGGCCTCCTGCCTACAACACGAATGGCCTGGATAACTTCATGTCTCAAAGAGTAAGAGAAAAAACGTCCAAAGACTAACTCAAACACAAAACTTTGCTCATTGCTGCTTGAAGTAGTAGTATAACTGATGGGAACAAAACAGTTGTAAAACAGGTAAATAATTCCACTTAGCAACATGTAGCTACAAGATACAGAGGTGGGAGCAACAACTGCGCAATAACCTTCCTGGTCACATAAATCTGTTACATGTCATTATAACATAACAATCCTTCAGTAACATCTAAAGATTGCAAATAAGAGGTACTTTTCTGTATTTGATGTAAATAAAGTCTTCAGTGAGCTAAAGAACAGCACAAAGATACTCTAAAGTAGCTTGTTTACTGGTATGAGATTATTTGAACAAGACCAAAGATCAGCACAACCTATCTCTTGGCAAATTCTTGAGGTATTGAATCATTTAGGATTTGGTTTAAACTGGGATAAGAAAGGCAGTTACAGTCCAAAGCATTTAATTCCTATGTCATGGTCTGAAAAGGACATACCACCACTGAAGTCGCTATGATCTACAGCCCAGCATAGTTCAATAGTCTCCACAGGCTTCACATTTTCCTGTGTCATGAATGTCAGTATGCTCTCTATCTCACTAGAATTGCCTGAGATTTCACGAAAAAGAATATTATAAGTATAACCTCTTTGGTGAACCATTTGCATAGTTATTTTTTTATAGCACATTGCAAGTGACATTATTCTATAACATATAAGTAACTTAAAAGCATGTACTTTATTATCAGGTTTAAACTTTCAAGTACCTGTTATCTACAGAGAGCCAGGGGTTGCTTAATGGACCCATTGAAGGGAAGGGAAAAAAATCATCCTTGTGAAAATAAGGAAGAGTGAGCAATTTTGTACCAACATGCATTTTCATGACCATTTTGCAAGCCTGCATTATGTGGCCACTTTCTACTGATCCACTTTGTAGTAAGCAAAATCATATTGTCCTACCACAAGAGCACACTTGTTATTCAAAATAATTAGGACATGAGTCATCTTAGTATCAAAGTTGGCATTAGTGATATATGGGGCTGATGACTGATGAGTCCAATGAACATTTGACTCATGTAGTCTTAAAATATGCAGCTGAAAAGCCCAGTTAATTCAAAAGAGACACAGCATAGCAGTGATAGCATCTTGTAAAAGCAAGATCCAAGACAAGTAGAAATGCAGTAACACCAGTGATGAAAACAATGAAAGTCTTTGGATCTCTCAGAGCAGCTGAAAAATAGAAGAACATTTTCATTAAACAAAATAATAAAGCAAAATAATAGAGCAAAACTCAAGTGTTTTCCCCTTTACAAGGTACGAAATGTAATTTTTTTTCTGCATTTTACATGATATTTTTGTTAGTGCTAGAATTACTTCTGTTCCCTGTCCATTTTCTTTCATTTTTCCTTTTTGTTACTTCAGTTGAATAAAGTGAATGATATCCAAAATTTCAGTTTGGTTTGGAAAAGTTATAACAGCAGAAAGAAAAATGAAACTAGCTCTACCACTTTAGAGAGTTTCAATTTCCCTTTGTTCTCTTTTGTAACTCCTCCAGAATTAAAGATTTGGAAGAGTTAGTCCAAAAATCAGAAAAATAGGGAGAAGGATGAGGAGTGCAAAAGGCAGATGGAAAAAAATAAGATGGAAAAAATCCAAACCACTACGTACTCTTTTAGAGGAAAGAAAAAGGGAAAATGAGGAAATAGGTGTTTCATATTTATTTCAAAAAACATAGGAAAATCTGAAAAGAAGCTTTTGCTTTATTCTCTTCTCATGGATACCAACCATTATCCCTGTCAGCAACTGTCTAATTGACTAACACAGTTAACATGTGGCAACTATTTTCAACTGTTTTAAGCTAAGCCTGCTGCTGTGTTTCAGACGTAAGGAAAGCTTCCAATGCCCAATAGCTGTCTGGTTTTTCCAGCTTTACTATGGGATCTAGCAAAGGCCATTGTACCTAATAGCTTTTGACTTAGTTTAAAAAGTAGCAGTGTTTACATCAAAATACAGTTTAGGACAATATCAAGGTATAAACCTGTGTCTTATACAGTTCATTGTGAATGCCAGCTTCTGGAAGGACTTTCATTTGGTATCCCAGTCAAAAAAGGTGCCCCAAAATCAACTATCTTCAAGGCTGCAAAACTAATAAAAGCTTTTATTTCAGCAGCTGGACACCCTTAGGGCAAACACTGCAGAGCCAGAAACTCCAGTTAGCATTTTCTTCCTCCATGGGACAGCTTTGGCTGATGTGAGGATGTTCCTCACCTTTGTGCTAGATCCAAATATTGAGTGGCATTTCAGTTAACAGGCCATAAAGCAGAAGAGACCATCACAAGCTGCATATTAACCAGCGACTGTAAATTTTAAAGGATCTGGTTTCTATCGGACACCCCAAATAGAAACCTAATTTGCAATGTGTCAAAATAAACATTTAAAAATTGGGAGAATACATTGACTCCTTAACAATTTCAAACATCAAAGCATCTAATCACATTCTTAATGTTAAAGGATTTGAAATCTCTCTAACTAGTCTTGGGGTTATAATTAAGCATATAGTACAGTGCTCCCCTAGAAAACAAATCTGACCATTTCTCTCTTCATTGTTTTTTAAAGAGCTGCTCTTTTTAGGTTTAATACCTAATAGTGACACAATCATATATGTGATCAAGTATCTTCTTGCCTTAAGACTTTTCTTCACTGATTCAAATGCTATAATATATATAGACTATATACAATGGTGTCTGTAGAGGCTCCATTAATGGACTGAGACCATTCAATGCTTTTTGCCAAGCCATCAAATCATTCTGTAGTTATTCCGGGGAAGAAAGAGCAAACACAGCTAGAATGAAATATCAGAGGTGGGTACCAGCTTACATGATTGTGAAGAACAATATGTGAAAAATGTTGTGATCACCACAGATGAAAAAACTTTGAGATGAAATTGGTCTTTCATAGCAATATCAGTTCGCTTCATCAACAACAATGGATCTGGACAATACGCCAGTATCATTGACTTTCACCATTTTAGAGGCCTTTAATACTGATTACTGCACAGTGAACAAAAGCTTTTCTTGTGAGAAGTCTGAAAAGGTTGATTATATGTACATTATAGCTGAAAATGGATCAGACAAGTAGTAAGTTATGAAAGTATGAACACAAGAGAATAAAACCATTCACTGGGCTTGAATTACTTTAGTTTATCTTCTTAGGCTGAATCGTGGCTGTGGTCTTTTGCAACTCAAATAAAAAGCATAGATCAGATGAGATGAAGATAACTAAGTTTTGCCAGCATCAGGCAATAAAATCAGTAGCTGAAATGGAAGAGAAGTTTGATAATCACAAGAAGAAAGGGTTTAAAAGTTATAGTAACGCAGGAAAAAGTTCTTTGTAGCTACTACAGTCAAGTAATTTGGACATTAAGACAATAAAAGGACATATGTATCTGCTCTTGCATTTCTTTATAAAGTGTTTGAAACTGAAATCATTCTGGCCAGCTGAAGTGACGGTCCCTGATGTTCCAGTTAAATATGGTTTGGAAGCTTCCAAAAGACGAGAGAGGATAACAACTTTCATATTAGGGCCCACACAAGAGGGTAAACTTCATTCAAAATTCAAATTGCTGCTTTACTCTGAGAAAAGTAAAAACAACTCCTATTTAAAAAAGGAGTTTCTTCCCTCAAAAGAATTTTCCAGGGTGCTTTAAAGTCATGTTTCTTTCCATATCTTGCAATGAAAATTCAGTTTTAATTACTATACGCTTGGTTTAGCATGAAAGAGGCAATACATCCATCACTGGAAGGATGCAATATCAGAATCTGTGTTGGTAGTAAGAGCTCACACTCAGAGGAACACAGCTTGGTATGCAAGGCTAGGCAGAGTTTGCAGATTGAGCACTTAGGGTGGGAAAAAAAAAAGTGAATCATTTTCTTTACAAAACTGTATATTTACTCTAAAAGTCACAATAAAAAAAAAACGCAGAAGCCAGTGTTATTCCTGTGAAACAAAGCTCACACGGTTTAGAACAAAATACCCTAAATTAAGTTTTAGCCACTACATTAAAGGGTCATTTCCGAAAGATTAAAGTACATTCTGTGGCAGTGTAAGAGGATAATAGAGGGCAAAAAGAGAATTACAACACACTAGCATTACTGAAAAAAGAACGTGAGTTGTGATATCCATGAAATGTTAAATTTTCCACTATTCACAAGGCTCTGTGTTCTTAATATCTGTAAAGAATGGTCATCTCGGTTGCTAAAATGTAACCCAAACGCTGAAGCCACAGGGCTAAAATACTCTTAAGTAGCCACTACACACAGCTGATTCTCCCATTTAGCACTTCAGTAACATCAGTGGTGTAACCTTAGTCCCCAAAAATTGGAGGATGAGTTATGCCTTTGACCTCAGTCTTATCTGGCTCTAGGACAAGCAGTTGTGCAGTCCCCTGTGGCTATAAGCCATAGGGAAGCTCCAGGGTTCTGAAAGGTGGAATTAACCCCAGATACCTCAGCTGGAGGAGAAAGAGCTGAAACCTCTCCCTGGGGCTGTTAAGAAGCTTGAAGCAGTGGGGCCAGGTTTTCATGGTCCAGTTTATCTCACTTTAGGCACATGAAAATGAAAGAATCCCATATCTGTGCCTACCTGGTGAACCACTGGAAGGTGCTGGATGTAGCCTCAGGTACAAATCAGTCATGTAACCGCCAGGGTTTTGGTGCTTAGGTATGCTCAATGCACTCTATAGCACTGAGAAATCTATGTATGTGTGTGTTTAGACACATTTCTTAGACAACAGACTTCATATTCAATATTTGGGGATATGCAAGAACCCTCCTGCTCTGTCCCTAGATGTCCTACATGCACATATATACATAAACATGTGCATACATTGGTGTGCAGCAGCTATATTCTCAGCTACAGAGAAAAACTTCATAATTGCTGTTTGTTAAAATTAATATTTTTGCCAGTTAGAATTAGTCACACATGAAGCATCCTGAGCCTCGAGTAGGCTGTCTTAATTAAAGTTTTATCTGTCACTTAATTGAAGAATTATTATCCATTTTGATCACTCTGTTTTTCCTTCAGATAACAGTAGTGTTATATCCATCTTTGTATTCCCTGTGCATAAAACAAGATTTCTTTCTGATTTCAAATGCAGGCTGATGTATTTTACAATGTTTTTACTGCATCCTGGGCTATCTCAGATACAATGCTCTCACCCCACATAGTACAGAAGCCCCTCAAACAGGTGAACCCAGAAAAGGAAAAGACACAGTTATTTTCATGAAATGTAATACCAGTCACACAGCTTTGACTTCACCCGCTAAGACATTTTTGACGGCAAAGGGACAAAAGGAGGCTCTACTTCTATTTTTCTATCAAATAATAGTTCAATAACACTTATTTCTCTAAAGTGTGTTCAACTTCCTTTATGCAAATCTGCAACAACAGCACTGGCATGACTGGAATTAAATCTGGAGTCATTCAGGAGCAGCTGAGATCCAAATTCTCCAATCAGTAACATGTTGTTCCAGATTGCAAAACTTCTTGTTAGAACAAGAAACGTTCTTTTTATGAGAAGAGTTTAAATGAGTTGTTAGTGACATCCTCCCAGAGAGAGATGGAGAATTTATTTGTACTTGACAAAGAACCTCTTCCTCTCTTTAAAAGCACCAGTTGTTTTAATTTAAACTAATATTGAAAGTTTCTTGCCACAAGTCTAGCGTTTGCTGCACAACTCTACAGCATCTCTTTATGAATGCAGGAGTGCAAAGGCGAAAGACTGTGCATTCAAGTGAGACATATCTTCGTATTTCATCCTTCAGATTGCTAGAATCAATCCAGATTTACATGCTACTAATCTATAAGGGACAGTTAATGCCCAATTCTTTCCTCATAACTGAAGTCGATTCAAACTGCAGTGAACACAAGCAGCTTTATGTACTTTAATTGAAAAGAATGGATTGGTGAATCAAAATCTCCTTTTCTGAACAGTCACAGATTCAGAAAGCTGAATCAAGTGACCATATGTCCCAGAAACCCAGAAAATACAGTGGCATAAAGCAGGAATGCTTTCTTGGCTCTTCTGAGCAGTTCTTTTTCTCTTAAAAACAAAACACCACCACATAGCAGCCAATCTTCGTCCTATGTCACACTGATGTCAGTAAACACAGAAACCCACAGAAGTCTCTTTAAAGTATTTTGGCTGCATGCAGAGGAGCTTTAATAGGATCAGTCCTTCCCTGACAGGTCACAGTATGCTGACTAAGTTTAGTTACACTTTATGATTTCAAAGGCTTCTTCCCAAAAGATATTCCCCTCTTCTCTCCCCAGCCTTCTTTTTTTTTTTTCCCTCAAGAGTAAAATGATCAAAGTGCTTCTAAAGAAGTTATTCAGGACTCCTCCAAGTTAAAATACGAAACCTAAAGTGATTTCAAGAAGCATTTCATTTTAATTTAAGTGATGCATAAATTTAATACCACTGCCCTGCTTCCGCCATTCAACCAGTATAGATAATACACAGTTGTTTAAAAGACTTACTATTAACTATCAAACTGCAGTTTAATATTTGAACAGTGTGAAATGGTACCACATGCATGCCAAAAAGTGAAGAGGTTCTCAAGAACTTTAAACCAGCACAGGGGTGCTGGCTGCTATGCAGAATTAAGCAAACAAGATCCAAATGAAACAGAGTAGTCTTCTTTGGTCTAACCGCTATCATTGTATTCAAGCTTAGAGTTGTAAGGAGTAAAGTTTAAAAAATTGGTGGGTTTAATTATTGCAAATGAAAAGGAGAAAGAGGAATAATTGCATCACTTTCACAGCATATATCAAACATGTAACACTAAATACACCCATGTGCAGGACTTCAACATAGATGACAAGCACTTCAGTCTCCAACACCAAGTTTGTATTTTTATGGTGTTATCTAAAATACCCACTCAATGCAAACTGCATATTTACCTTGGAAGGAAAATCCAGGGTGTTTCTGCCAGGATTTAAACATACTGTTCCTGGGGAGTGTACATTTTCCACACTTCATGCTCAGACTACCAAACATCCTGCGGCAACACTCATCACATGGTCCAGTGAGAGTTAAAAGCAATCTACCTCCACCCAAAAAACAGATTTTGTTCATTTTACCACTTCTTCTGAAATACAGGGCTTCTCCAGGGGACCAGCTTCACTTTGTAAGTAGGTAGTATATAATGACATAATATTCTGGGCACAGTGACCACAAAGGTACACTCATCACATATGAAAGGTTGTTACCAGAAAATGCTATCTGTGGAAAAATAAAGGGGAAAAAACACTTTAACCTTTACAGCAGAGAGGGGAGAGCCACTAGTGTTCGTGTTGCAGATTCTCTCCACTTTGGAGGCTGAGAAGTTAATGTATGCAACTCCTCTTTAAAGCCAGCCTTCCCTCGCATTATTCATACAACTTAACTCAGACTGCCTCCTCCTCATCCCTCCTGCTTTGCCTCATGCTTCTCAAAAGGCATTTCTCTGCACGGCACATCAGAAACTAGAAATCTAAGTTGCTATCTTACTTCTAAACCAAGCTGTTGTCAGCATTAAACCTACACAATGCATTACAATATAATCCATTTACAGGGTGTCTTATCATGCAAATAACTCAAGGTGCCTCACAATAAAATAAAAAGGATGAGACGAATAAACCTCAACCATAGGAACAGACAGAAAGGAAACCTTGAAATTTACTTTTAAACACACTAATGGCTCTTTTCTCCCACTGAGGCATGAAGAGGAGCTGCACAGGGGATTTGACCAAGGAATTCCTATTAGCATTTGATGGGACTTAAATGTGCAAATCCACCCCAAGATCACTGGGAGACTAGACTCCTTAAAAGGATGAACTTCCTTGATATCTTGAAGAAAGAAGATGCATAAAGGCACAAATGTTAGAGAAAAGCTTGGTCACCAGAACATCATCTTGTTGGCTTAGATCTGAAAAAGTGCGAATGATCTGGCTTAAGGGCAGGAGCCAGAAAAGCTCCCTGCAACCCAGAAGCAAAAGTACTGTTTAAAATTAAGAATGGCTTTGGTCAGGGCTTACATCTGACTCATTTCCAAAAAGGATCCTGCTTTAAATTAATGTTCCATTGTCAGAGCTGAAATGGCAAATAAAAGGCACTTTCCCCCTCTCTACATAATTTGGTTTTATTTTCCATAGTTCTTCCTTAAAGTATTATAAACTCTTCTTTGGAAGAGATGGATCAGTAGTTTCCTCCCTCTCGGTTGGAGTGTGAAGCAGTCAGAGACACTGAGCAGATCGATTCTCTCAAGGGCAGAGTAGGGGAGGAACAAGGACCAAACCACGCTTTGGTCTGTTGCTCTCCCTTCAAGGCAGTGCCAGCTCATGTCGTGGCCCATGTTGCTCCCCCGGTCAAGCCAAACAAGCTTTGCCAAAATGACATCAAGAGGATAGGGCAAAGCAAATATGCCTATTCTTCAGTTAGACGCAGGAGCAGCAATAGACGCCACACGCCTCGTATGGCACCCAGAAATAAAACCACCGTAGGAGAGGCGACAATTTGAGTCACTATTTTCCTGCTCCTTAGATCCCAAATTTTTATATAGCAAAAATGTCAAATACTAGAGATATAACCCAGCACTAGGAATAGATGTGTGAAGGTGCCAGCTCTTCTAGCAGGTTGCTTACTGCAACTAACTGTTGCTTGCATCAAATTCAATCATTTAACCCACTGGCTACTACCCAACTGGAAACTGTGGCTGAAATCAAACTGAGAGACTTGTTGGACCAAATTCAAGCTGTTGAAGAACTCTTACTTGCAATAAGAGAGTACAGGTTTAAAATTATCAGAGGTGGAGCTTCATTAGTCAAATATTAATGAAATACTTTAACAGGACTCAGCACTGTCCTGTTGTTCTCTGATCTAAATAGTCACATTCAAGATATTTGCTTTATTTTCTGTTCACCACTGACCAGATGTACATGCAGGTTCAAAATATTTAGTAAGTGTTCAGCTTTGGGGCACTCAGGAACACAGTCAAGAGGACTGGAGCACATAAGCATCAGTAGATAACGACCACCATGAAACGGAAGCCTGTGGATGTCCTGGCAGATTTGAATACTTCTTCCCACTCCAAAAAAAGGTGGACATTAACACACATCAGAACCAAAACACAGCTGGCATCCATCTATCAAATTCTAATTTTACCAACCAATTTATAACTTGTTTCAAATCTATACTAGCTGCCATCATAGAATACCATTATTAGACATCAACATTTGCTCTACTTCTGGAGTAAATTGCAACAAGCCTTGCCTACAAACTGGGTTAAATCTACAGTCAAATAGACAGAAACTTAAATTGTAATTTTGCATTTTTAAAACCACTTTCTTTCTTCCAGGGTCACAATAGCCATGGTTTCTACATTGCTCTGAACGTTGGCTCTACTCAGATTTGACTGATCTTTTTCTTCAGGATGCCCATTTCTTCATTTGTTCCTACTGATTTAAGTCCAGAGTAATACTTAAAGAGTGAATGATATTCCACATTTCTAAATGCTGTCAAATTGTTGCCTGTGGCACAGGCTAAGGAGTAATGAACTCCTAAAGTTACTATAAGAAATAAAAGACTGAAGTAAAAATGCAATTTAAATTGGAAAGCACTGTGCTGTTTGACTCCTCTTGCTTCAAAGTAAAAAGACCAATTTATTTGCCATTTGAAGAGGATGAAAGCCTAAGACACTATTCCCCCTTCATCTATCATATATTGCTGGACATGCATGGCACCCGTGTTTTGTGGGAGCCCTTCCTTGAGGATCATAGTTAATTTCAAAAGAGACAGAGGGATATGTATCATCTGCCTTTCCAAGATCAGAATCAGGTCTGCCTTGGTAAGCTAAGCTTTAGCTTGGAGAGAGTTTTTATGGCTGAGTTATAAAAACCCTGGAAACAGGAGAGTTTATGATAGAACCACTGACAGACCCTTAACTATTGCAGTATTCATGGTTACCACTACAAGACAAGCATTATGTTGGAGGGCAGTAAAGTTAAACCTGCCCATAGGGCATTCTGAAATGTTAACTGCCAGTGCATATAGTAAGATTTTTAGCACAGGTGTACTCTCCAAATAAAGTCAGTTTCCAGAAACCAACTCCTTTCCAAGAAAAAAAAGGAACAAAGGTTTTCATCTATGACACTGGAAACATTTCTATAGTTGTGAACAACTACATTTGATTAAAATCTGTCAGATTTATCTCCTTTGCAGGAGGGAAGAAATATGTGTTTTCTTCCAAAAGGAAATCAATGTGTCTCTATGATAGATGCAGAGTGAAAACAGGGATGGTGTCACTTTAAACTGTGAGGGAGGAAGGAAGGATAACCTGCTGGCTACTGCCATTAGCTGCTGGCATAATTGTTGCAAGGCAATGCCCCCGATTCCATCTTATATTCTTATAGGGCTGGTTTATGATCACCGACCCAACAGTTATTACTCAGACTCCTAAGGCACAACATCTTCAGCACAGAAGTACCGTGGTTGTTTTGTTCTCTTCACATTTCTTAATTATCACACCTTAATGAAGTCTCGGGGAAAAAAGTCCTTGGCTTTTCTGCTGACATCAGTGCTGGAGTCCAGGCTAGCTTCTTTAAAACAGAAGAATAAGAGCAAAATCATTCTACTTGAAATAAAGCAGAATTTGAATGCTGCTTATGGCATGCTGTTTGATCCAGTGGCCAAAATAAATATTCCCATTGAGATAATGTATCACCAAAATTTGGAAAAATATATTAATTGAAATAGCGAAAGTGAGCTTGACTAAAAGCAGTAATCTGATATCTTTATCAAACTGTTTTACCTTAACAAATGCATGTACATATAAATGTACTGCCTCTACCCTGGAAAGCTTAGAAAATAAATAGAGGAGGATGAAGTAGTAAGCAGTCATTGTACCTCTAAGTACACCACCGAAAGATGAAACAATTTGCAGTAAAACAGATTTTTGGCAGAGAAGGAGAATAACCTGTATATTCTGAATGCCAGACCACAGTCCTGAGTAGAAAACCATGCTCTCTTTTTGAAATTATGTAAAATTAACTAAACCAAACCACCTATTTTTAATGCCAAGTCATATCCAGCCCATTTCTTGGTCTGCACAAATCCCTTTTAATAAAGCTCTGTTGGAAGAATCAACAAATGCATGTGCATCTGAAAGAAAGGTAGAGATTTTAGAAATAATTCAAGAAGTTTTCACAGCAAAGGGCATTAAACTGAGCTATGATACAATGACATGGTTACAAGAATAAATACCCAGTTTGAAAACTGGAGAGAACTGTTGAGTTGACATTACCAGCTATGCTGATCATATATGGACAACTGACCACCCAGGCTTGAAGATCTCACAATACTAAGTAGCAGGGTATTAGAAAAACAGGAGAAATTCTGTGTCAATGCAAATACAATGCAAGACACACACGCACAGACTCTAGACACACCTTTGTCAAAGATCTCAGTGGCTCTGAATGATTCACTGTAAAGCATCTATTCAGTGCTCCACAAAAGGGAAAATAAGATACAAGAATATGAGTAGAGAATGAAAACCAGAAAATATCCTCAAGCCATATATAAATCCATGGTAGCTCAGGTCATTCTGATCAAAATAGATACAGAACATTATAGAACCTTGCTGCCTCTTTTTTAAGTAAAGAATACCTGAAAAATGAAAGAGGGGACACAATATCTGGCCTATAAAATCTGAAATAGAGAAGGTACATAGGAAATGATACTTTACTATTTTTCATCATATAATATAGGGCACCTGCCACAAGAAAGTATTTTTCTCCTCAGCACAAATTAAATGCTGGAACTCATTTTTATAGATGTTGAAGAGAAAAAAAGTATGCATGGATTTAAACAAAAGAAAAAATAAACAACATGAAACTCCACTGAATAATACTAAATGTCAGTTTTGGATGTCTTTAAACAGCTGATTATGAAACCAGGAATGTAGAGTTATCCTCCTAATAATCTTCCCCTAAGTCCTTATCACTGACAATACTTGGGTCACATTTTGCTTTGATTTGACCCAGCTTGGAGTTTGCAATAAAATGAACTTCATTATGAAGCTTGCAGATAGTACATAAAATTGTTCTAATAAAATTTGTAGATGACAGCAAGAATTATTATGTTAGCAAATGACAGGAGAAGACAGGATTCTGATTCAGAGCAATCATAGAATCAAGGAATAGTTAGGGTACTCTGTATGTACTGTAAGGTAGCTAAATAAAGCAAAAGCCAGGGAACCAGACTGACTTTATAGAATGGGAAACAGTCTCAAAACAGTTGAACTTGAAGGATTTAATCTCACCTCAATGCTTTAGCATAAAGAGGCAAAAACTCTCTGGAGTTCAGAGCTAGAATTAAAAAAAAAAAAAAAAAAGATCCAAGTAGAAACAAGGAAATTACCTTGTTTCTGACAAAAAAAAAAAAAAAGAAAACACTGGTAAAATAAATCATTAGGTAGCTTGCTCCAACTTTCAAAAGGGAGACAAATACTGAAGGTAACACCACAAAATTAAAATAATCTCAGTACCAGGAACAAGCACAACTGTGCAACGTATAAACTCATTTTCTATAGCTTAACAAAAAGGCAGTAGGAGGACTTGATATCTAAGCAGTGGCACCTGTATGCAGAAAGAACATTGGATAACGTGGGGCATTTGACCTTGTTGCCAATAACATGACAAGATGCATAAGTGGAAACAGAAGTTGCAGGAAATCAGCTTTGAAGTAAGATGTAGTTTCCCAGTACTGAGACCAATAGGCTTGGAGTGTTTAAGGTAAAATTTGCTCTCTAAAAACCAAAAACTAAAAGCTCTCTTGTAGCTCTTAGGAGAAATTTTTCAATCTGTAGATACAACAGTACAGCTGAAGATAAACATAGATGAAGGGTGTTTATCTACTTTAATTAGAATGATAGAATAGTTAGGGTTGGAAAGGACCTTAAGTTCAAACCCCCTTGCCGTAGGTAGGGACACTTCACACTAAACTATGCCACCACCCAAGGCTCTGTCCAACCTGGCCTTGAACACCGCCGGCAATGGAGCATTCACAGCTTCCCCAGGCAACACATTCCAGTGCCTCACCACCCTTACAAGTAAAGTATTTCTTCCTCATATCCAATCTAAACTTCCCCTGTTCAAGTTTGAACCCGTTACCCCTTGTCCTATCACTACAGTCCTTAATGAAGAGTCCCTCCCCAGCATCTCCATAGGCCCCCTTCAGATACTGGACGGCTGCTATGAGGTCTCCACGCAGTCTTCTCTTTTCCAGGCTGAACAGCCCCAACTTTCTCAGCCTATCTTTGTACAGAAGGTGCTCCAGACCCCTGATCATCCTCGTGGCCCTCCTCTGGACTCATTCCAACACTTGCATGTCCTTTTTATGCTGAGGACACCAGAACTGCACACAATACTCCAAATGAGACAACATAGACATTATCTTCTTCATGGTCTGGCTTGGAACACCCAGCAATTGACACACACTCTTATTTCAGAGGATATGGGGAAAGGAGAAGGATGTTTATGCAAGTGTGAGAAGCATGTTGCCAGCTTCAACATACATACACCAAAGTCTTCCTCTTACTACTCTGTGAATCTGAGGCCTTGCCTTTGTATTCTTATTATGTTTTAGTTCAACATTAAGAAAATATTTATGCTTCAGAGTCCTGGGCATTAAGCAGGTACTTGGAGAATCAGGAATTAAGTGTCACACCTTTATGATATAATTCAGTGTTTGTCCCTGCTTGATTCCATTTTCTTCTCCCTTGGCCACTTCAAAGGTTTTGCACTGCAAGGGATGAGATGTTAAAGAAATGCCCAAAATTTTCAAGGGCAATCTCACAGGTGGTAGCTGGTGTCTATTCTTTTCATGCTCAGGATCACACTGGTCACCAGTTTCAGATCTGAGAAGGAAATTAACCCCAGATCAGATTATCAGGGACAGTGACAGAATTGATACTGTGTGGGATTACCCAGATATATTTCAACCAGTTTCTCCAGACATTAGTTCTACCTTGCGATGACCTATTCTCTTCCTACACTTAATACTTGGGGAGCAAGAAAGGCCAGAGCAGAGGGAAAAGAATTGTGCAGACCTTTAAATAGGTTGCAATCTCTGGTTTTATCATTGGTAATTTGTAGTATTTAGTAGCCCTGATATACAGGAGGTCACATGAAATCATTTAGAAGTCCTGTCTGGATTCAATTTCTAAGAATGTATTAATCTCTGCCTGGCACAGGAAAGATAATGGCATTTCCTTCAGTAAAGCCTCAGTCAGTGCCAAGAGCAGGAGTCTGACTGTCATCAGTTCAGCCAGTGAAAACAAGAGGGGTATTTGGTTGTTTATTTATTGAGTCATTCCAGCTTGATACTGGCTTTATGCCAACGCATATAAGTTCAGAGATAAAGAGTTATTCCTAATGATAGCAAGACAATCTATTTCTCCCCATTACTGCACAGAAATCTAGTACTAAATTAAATCCTATCCCAGATATGCAGGTAACCTGAACCTCAACTTTCACAAGAGAGAAAAGGTTCAGGAGACAAGCTGGGGCAAATTCAGAGAAGGGTCATAAAGGTGCAACAAGTCAGATCCCTGCATAAAAGTTCTGCTGTCTTTCAACAGCCCAGTGCAGATTTGAACTTGGAAAGGTCCAAAGGAAACTATTTAAACCCAAGTCCCAGAATGCAAAGGGAGCTAGTGGGATTGCTCAGAAGCCTGAAGTGGCATTTTTTTTTAGAGAGCAAACAATATAAAGTAAATAAGGGAGAATGACAGCCCTCTGTGTACTCTAAAAGAAAACTAAAAGTCCCACTGGTGCGCTCTGCTTGTCAGAGAATACAGGAGCAAAACGCAAGCATGTAGGAAGGCTCTAGCCTGGAAGAACTCTGTTTTTTTCTTCTTTAAAGTAATGAAATGGTTCAACAGCCTTCTGAAAGGTGAAAAATCTTTGCCTGTCTGCATTTGTAAGAGAAGCCTGAATTACCTGCCTTTCCCTTTAAGCATTTTCAGATACAAATCAAACACAGATGGCCCATTATGTTTATGACCTCACTGTCAATTGCTCTAGATAGTGCATGCATTAATTATTGAAATATTTTCATAGTATACAACTTTTTAGTGTTCACATTGTCACAGATAATTTGAACTTTCTGATTAGGAGATATAAACAGTGCTATAAACAGTCTCGAATGCCATAAAAGCCACAAATATACTGGCCTTTCCTTTTTTATAATGAATACAGCCTTAAAAAGAAAAAGAAGAAACTAACAATCAAAAAAAACCTGGCCTCAGTCCTGAAAGTCAACATTATGCTAACATTCCCTGCGATACATAAACGATGCCAAATCCTATTACAATTGCAGTAAATCTTGATTACCAGAGTTGTTTGTTATTTATGTCTAGAAGATAAAGATAATATTGGGAATAGCCCCCTTCTTTCTGGTGTATAAATGACATCCATAAAATATTGTGGGTTTCAAACAGTGAAAAAAAACTTGATTGAGGCTTTCAAATTGCTGTGCCTGTTCTGCTTCAAAAAAAACTCTTTTGGCTAGTCAGCAGGCAGTAGCATTCCTTTAAATTCTCATTTGCCTTCATTAGCAAATATTGAAAACCCTAGACCAAGTCCAGAAAAGTCCATAGAGTAGCAAACAGCTCCTAGGAGTGGCTAACTAATGATTTTCAGAATAAGGTCATCAAAACCACCAGTTTTCTCAGAAGCAGCCCACTGACTGAGAGTTAGAGCATTCTCCTAGAGGTAAGATTTAAGTTTACACTCTCACAAGCAAAGAGGAGGAATCAAACCAAACTTTCTTTTCCTTGGAAATATAGCAGATAAAAAATGGGGAATGGTCTTGCTGCCAGGTAGGTTTAGGGGAATACCCTGAAAGCATCCACCAGCTGCAGATCCCCTGGCATCAAACCAGGATGTCTCACATATGAAAAGCACCAGCAAGTTCTGAGCTGCCCACTCATCACTGGATCCACAGATTGGATTATTTAAAAATAGTAAAATAAAATTTAACCTTGAGCTCCTATAGCCTTTTTCTCATCCCAACATCCTACATTCATGCATGAGAAACTTTTCCAGGTACCTTCTACCTTCCTCCAGCAGAAAAGCATAGGAATTTTTATTACAATTGCTATTAAAAAAAAAAAAAAAAAAAACAAAAATAAGGCAAGTCACCCAGTGATTAATGTTGCAAAAGCTATATCTCTATCTAGAGAAAAAAAAAAAGCAGCTTCTTTTACTTATGTCTTTATTGCCTTGACATTTCTGCAAGCCAAAACTAGAAAAGGAACCTTAAATTTATAGGGTGGGGAATTAAGAGTTAATCCTTCCAAGAATATTCCAGATGAGCAAACAGAAAACATGCCTTTCTAATATTACTATTTTTGGCAAATCCCTCCAAAAAGCTGATGCCATCCAAAACAGTAAAGGTAGAAAGAGGGGGGAAAAAGAAGAGAAAGAAACATCTCAAGCAAGTAGCCCAAGGGAGAAATAAGTTCATGACTAGCACATTTACACCTTTCTTGATTTATTTAAGGTACAAGAATAGTGTAATATGACCTGTTTGCTTCCCTAACAAGCATTTATACTTGCAACAGATCAAGTCCAGACCCACTTCTTGCGGTGCAGGCACCACTCAGACTTCTCAAGACCGGAAAGCACAGGCTTAAGCCCTCTACAGCTTCCCATAAGCAGAGGGAGAATACACGAAAACCCACACACCATTACTTTTTAGCTAAAAAATTGTGGAGAAGCAGACATAACCCCCTTAACCAAAGCCCCAAACTTCACACTCCACCTCTAATTTCTCTACTTAAGTGTGGTTTGGCTTTTTATAGAGCCCAGATTTATTCTCTCTGCCCCCCAGGGAAGACTCACACCAAACAGGGGAGTGTTTTTTGGGTACTTCCATGAAACCCTCCCAAATATTTCCCATCCCGTTGCGTCCCTCTTCTCAAAGGTTCACCATCTGCTGGAGATGCTCTGATATTTGAAATAACCAAAGACAAAAGGGAAACAGCTGGCAAAATAAACCCCTAAATTTTTCAGGACACCCCTGGTCTCATGAGATGGAGACTTCCAAGTCCTCCATGGTCCCAATATTTCTTTGGGCCAATTTGCATGCTAGGTCCCAGCTGGCTATAAATTCAGTGCAGCTGAAGGTTGCTCCTTTTAATGTATGTTCTTTCTAAGGAGGTGCCATGCGTCTTAGGAAGGAGATAGGAAAAAGATGGGTTCTTCTAGGTAAAAGTTATTTTGAACCTGAAGGAAAAATCTTTTCCTGTAGGTTTTCTGTGGTTCTCTTTTTATGCAGAACTGCTATTACTCTATTCTGCTTCTCTTATTTATTCTGAAATTATTATCACTAGGTTTTGCTTATAGCTGAGAAACAGAAGTAGGGAAATAAGGCTGCTTAATTTGTTGCGAGGTTAGTTGGGTTTTTTTTTTCCTGTAGAGGATTGTTAAGGTTTTTCTACAGCTTGAAGGGCTAAATAAAGCTTGCACTTGTGGTCATATCAAATGGATAGTCTCCATCAACTCTTATAGCACTGCCACTTATAAGAGTTAGCAAATATGGGCTTTTCCTTTTCTCTTTTCTCTTTTTTCGGCTTCTAAATTGAAAGCAGAGGCCTGGTTAAGCTTCTGCCCTCGTAGATAATCAGGAAGTGTATTTTTTTGTTGCAGCAAATCTTCACTGCTTTTTTCCTATATGCTATGATGAAAAGTGGCTGTTCAGGAAAGGGCATATCCTACTGAAACGTTTGGTGCTGGTGGAAGCAGGCTGGCTGTGCAAACAGATCTTTAGGGATTTATGGTGATCACTTTTTCCAGCATTAGGAAAGCCTGAGAGCACATTATTTTTAAATGAGTTATATATTTAGCGCTATGCCCACCGTTCTTTCAGTTCTAATTTTAGAGGGCAGGGGACAACTCTGGCACTATTGTAGCCTTGTCTAAATTTAATATAGTTGAGCAGCTGATGATTATCAGAGAGATTGCCTTTTTGCTCCTTCAGGAATTTTTCACTCAGGGAAAAAAGTAGCTGTGTAGTACTCAGCTTAGGATATTGTATAAGTTGTGGTAGTACATGAGGAAAACGTGTGCTCTGAAATAATCTTTAAAGACTAATCTCTTACTGCTGATTTCAGAAGATGCAAATAAGGCTGGTTTGGGCAATATTTTCTTTTGCTTTCTGTAGAAAGAGTAGTAAATTATGCTGGTAAATACCAGTAGACCAGTCCTACCCCTTCTCTGTATTAGTACAGATGCCACTAGATAAAGAACAGAGCTAAGGATCACTTAGTTCACCAGTTGTCTTGTGAAAGGGGTGAGGAGTGGTGTTCCCATCTGCTTGTCCAATGCCAAGGGTCAGGTGGTCCATCCAGAGCCATGGTTTGAAGACCAGAAGAGGAACTCTTCTAATACTTCAGTTCAGTCTCTTGCAAGATAAAGCTCCCAGATGGTTCCCCTACTTACAGTTATGGGTAAGTGTGACTTTTAACTCTTATGTGGGTTTCAAGACAGTCTGGACCTCCATGTGTTGTTTTTCTTATTATGGTTATAGTGAGCAGTATCGTCTCAAGCAGTGTCTCTCTGAATTTGTCAAATGATATGTTATCCATATTTTATGGAAACAGGAACTTGTGATGCTGGGAGGTTTTTTAAGTGTAAGTGATTAAAGGCAACACACACAAACAGTTTAGCATTAGAAGCAAGCTTAATCTGCATAACTACACAGTGTCAAAGATTTTTTTTTCTAGACAAAGGGTGTTTAATGAAAAACTCTGCAAAGAGAGGCCTTGCAACTTCCTATAAATATTGGGCTCTCTGCCTTCCTTCTGAAATATATTAACAGCCTCAAGAGGGATTATTGATGCTAGCAAGTAAGTTTAAGCAGTCCTCAGAAGTCCCTGACACTGTGTACAGCATTAGAGCTTTGCATATGGTTCCCCCCACATGCACTTAAGTGTTTTGAGGTTGGGGTGACTGCAGGTCTCTGAGAAAGCAAGATTGATAAAGCAAAGCAATCGGAGTTATTTCCTATGCATGAAATTGATTAAATGCTTCACTAAATGGCTTATAAATTTGGCTCTCATATTTCTGTCACCCACTGCAAAGATTACAGAAACTCTGTCTATAACCATGTTGTATACAATACCAAATTACAAAAGGTTGTAAAAACTAATGTTTTGTTTAAAGTTTTGAGCAGGACCATATGCCTTTGGTGACCTTGAGTAAGCTATTTTAATTCAAAACATTTTAAAGAGTAGAAGAGAAGGAAAAAAATCCATCTGCATAACAAAACTGAACTAACACAATTTAATACTTAGTATGCAGCACATCATTTCTTACTTCTTGCCCGATATAATGTTAAATCCCCTTCTACCAGTGTATTATAATTTTATAGCTACTAAGTGTATGTGGCATGAAACCTAGAGTCTCAGGTTTCCCCAGATTGAATTTGCTTTCTGTATTTTATGATCTCTGTTACCAAATCTATCTGGGAACTTACACGGTCCCCTTCGCTCTGGAACCCATGTGCATCAGGCACTAGTGGCTCTGACCTCATCAGACCCTTTAAAATGAAGCTTTATTGATTTCTGACTTAGCATAGAGTTTCATTACCTCTCAAAACAGGATGAGCAACTGAGGCACAAAGATGCTGAGGCACTCAAAATGCCAAAAGCAGGTGTGAGTAGTTTGTGCCCAGAACTGCTTGCTTCCCTTTCACATGGGACAGCCAAATGATTTGTACAGTTTGGGGTAGAGCTGTACAAATGTAGTCAGCTGCTGATACAGTATTAGTTTCCAAACTGTGCTTAGTCACACACAGTGTCCTGTGCATACTTAACAGCTGCTGGTTGCACCCAGTTATGCTCTCAGTCCACAGCAAAGTAAACTATTGGCCCACCGAGTCTTCTGTTATTTTAAAGCCTTGTGTTGGCTTATGCCTTGGCTGTCTTGGTGTAAACATCTGACCTGGAAACTTGACCTCACCCAGGGCTGTCTAATTGTAGGAAAGGACATTACTTACAAAGCCATAGATACAGTTAGCCACGCTAAAATAGGTAGATTGCTTTACAGAGCCAGTAAACACGGTTCTTCTGACAGTCATAAATAACATTTTACAGGTTCCTTTTTACATGCAGCTCCATTTTACACGTGGGAAAAGTGAGACTCAGCAGGCAAAAAGGCTTTGCCCAGTGTCAGAGAGCAAGTTCTCTGGCAAAGCTTGAGGCTGAGCTCTGGCTCTTCTGCTCCCCAGTGCTTTAAGAACCCAGCCATACTCTCCTTAGCTGTACAAATAAAGATCTTAAGCGATTAAATGTAAGTACTGAAGCGAAGCTCATAACAAGCAAGGGTGAATTGGCATGAAATGCAAACGTAAGCATGAGAAAATAATCCGTGTTTTTTACCATAAATGCCTGTTTTCTACAGGAAAAGCTATGTTCTCCTATAACATTTACAAGCCATCTTGCCCCAGCAAGGATTAACATTTGGCATCGAAGTACTGATCTGGCAAAGAGCTGCCAGTAATGTAATCTTTTTTACAACCAATGACATGCTTAAAGTCTTGACGGACTTGACCTCTGCCCATTGCTAATCCCTAACTTTCTTGCCCATTCAGATGTACATCTTTAAAGAGATGACACCAAATGTATAGCAAACAGCTAAACTTTAACTGAAGGTGAAACAAGAGCTGCCCAGGGAAAAACATTGGGTGGAGGGAAATCTGAGTGTTCCTTACCCAGCCTCATGCTGGGATTTTGACCCCATCATGGGGGAAGAAGTGCCTGCTCAGTTATACACGTGCAATGGCTTTGTTTCTGCCCAGATGTGAGAACACACCTTTTGGCACTCCAGGCGCGCTGAAGAGCTCTAGCTATAATCACACTCTTCATGCTCAGGCTGTCTGAGCAGTCCTTGATCCCAAAGGACTTAAGCTAAACAAAGTAGATGAAGCTCACACATGGAAAAATGAGGCATAAAGAGACCTTATATTAACTGAGTCAGTTTCTTAACTCCCAGTTCAGGCATTTGGTTGAAGAACCAAAGTGATAGATTTACACTATGTTCAGATATAATAACAGTCAATCCAAAAAGATTCCAGCTGTCTTTTCTTTCATTTGTGTGACAACCAGTCCTGGGACACATGCCAGCTCCTCAGATATTGCTGCTCCACAGCCTAGTTATTCTAACTTCTGGCAACTGGTTATTTGACCTCGTGGTGGCTTGTCATTTTAATATCACTTTCTCTATGTGGATAATCTAGTACGAATCCCTCCTTCATAATGCAACAGTCTACACATGGTAATTGGCCAGAACACTGAAGTATTGTGCTGCTAAGTCATGTTGAGCTACAGCTGAGGAGTGCTTATTGTGGCTGGGAAGGACAAAAACATGGTTGAGTTTCTTGTTCATGAATTAGTGGTCCCCAGGCACTGGGAGAAAAATCTAGTCTTTCCTATGCCATGTGTTATAGACCAGTTCTGGATCACTCTAAAGCCATGTGATAGCAATCTCTTCCTAGTTGAGTACAGCTCTGTCTCCAAAGAGGACGCACAAAGAGGAGGTCAACTGAGTTGCGTTAGCCTCATAGCTTTCACTGGCTTTTAGGTGATGAGTTATATTTCCCCTATGTGAGAAACCAACGAGATGTAAAAACTCACCTGTATTCCTCTGTCCCATTACCAGTGATTACAAAGTGGTATAAGAGCCAGCAGAGTGCTTTGTATTCCATGGAGATCCTTCAGTGATCATTGTTGGGTGAGGGTTGCTTTTCATTAGTTTCCAAAACAGACTAAAAGTGTCTCAGAAGAGCTTGGTGTCTCTAGACAGTCTAAGCTTCTAAAGCTATACTCAAGTGAAAAAGCATGCATCAATCCAAACAAAAGCAGTAGCTATATATGTTTGATTAAGGCAATATTTGACTGTAAGTCCTTTGTCCACCTTCAGCAGTCAAAGCACAGCCATAGATTTTTTTCCAGTAGTCTGTGAATGAGATTTTAGAAAAGGTGTACTCAATCTGACATGGACTTAAATAGGTTTCAGAATAATCCATTATGCATCAAGTGTTTAATCGACATAATTAATATTTTTAAGGGGAGCCATTTACATTATAAATCCTATACACGTTATTTACAATTTCAACAGTAACAGTTAATGCTCTGTGACAAACTATATTGTTTCCAGCTTGTTATCCATTCATAACAAGGTCAATCTATTACCATTATTTTTGTGAATGTAGCTGTTACCTTGAGGCAAAAAGTTAATTGTAAATTACAGAGGAGGGATTACTGAGTTGGTTTTTTAAACTGTATTCACTGTAATGTATGGTAATGGTGTTATTTTATGAAACATTTACATTTAAGAACATTTGAAATATTTTTGTTATTCATATCAGACATGCTGGACAAATTAACTTCCAAACTTTTCAAGAACTTCATGGGAAAGGAAGAGAGATTTGAAAGGATCCAGCTGAACGTTTCATAACCATTGCAGTTAAAACCAGATGCAGTCTCATCTAGTCTTCCCCTTTGCCTGAGACTGGTCCCTGTGCCATTACCATCCAACACAACTCCGAGAAGTGCTTAGTACTCTGAGAAGCAGGAGTAGATTTGATTGTAATTTAACAGTAACACTTTAGCCCTTGTATCACAGAATTGATCTGTAAGAGATGTATCTTAACATTATATTCAGCCCCTGATACATAATAAGTACACAGTGCCAGTCTGATATCTGTAATCTTCCACCTCACTACTTTCACACAATTTCCACTGCATTTCCTAACGCCCCAGCAAAGTTAAGCTTTATACTTATGCCCTGCCTTGTTTGCTCCTACCTGAGCAGAAGCCAAAGGGTATGTGGCATTGCTGCTTGCCCAGTCACCATAAAAGTTGTCATTCATAGGCCACACAGAAAAGGATGGAAAGCCATCATAAAATCTGTCTTACCCACATCATTATAATGATGCACCTCAGGGCAAAGCCCATGAGCTTTCCAATAGGTCATGGATTTGTCCACCTAACGGACAATGGAGAGTTGACACCACTTAACTTCAGTCAAAACAACACTTAGTGCTATGCCCACAGATACAGCAGATCTGCCTTCCACACTGATCTCCACCCTAGTTGTCTTCTATATTTGTACTTTGGTACTTATAAGGTGACTTATCTAATAGCATTTTATTCTGGCTTCAATTATAGCTGGCACTGAATCTGTACAATCACTTCCAGAATAACAGAAGACAAACTCATAAACACCAAATATTTTGAGCTGACTAAAGGAAGAAAGAGGACAATCACTGATCAGATGCAGAAATGCATTTCTAGTAACACAGGAATGAAAGTATGTTAAAGCTTTACGTTCTTTACTGTGGAATAGGCAGGTGAGAGGGGTTGGGGCAAATGCTTGACCATCCTATGTAAGATATGTTCCGACTTCTCAGTGATTAAGTTTGTGTAGGATGCTTGGAGTGTTTGGGTGAAATGTATTTCCTCTGAAATTTTATGGAAAACAATTTAAACCAGTTAGAATCCATTGGTTCACCACCCAGCTGCGCACTTGAAGAAAACAAAAAAAAAAAAAAGCCTATTCCTTTCTTCCTCCTCTCCTAATGGAAAAGAAATTTGTCAGGCTTATGGATACTATTTGAAAGGCTTAATATGCTAAATCAGACCAGGTTTTCTTTTATCACATGCTCTCAGAAACTTCAAGGCATCATTGGGTATTAGTTTGCAAAGGGTTAAATAACATTATTTCTGTGGTCTCCATTGCTAGTAGTATGTTCAAAGTGCACAAAGCTCAAGACATGTGCATTCTTCGTCCAATAACTTGTCCAGTAATTGGTATATTGATTGCTAATGTCATCATGTTTTAGTATATATAAACCCTCTCACTCTATCATACAGCCTCCAACAATCCAAGAAGTCATTGTTTATTCATTGTAACTCCCAAACTGACCGTGTCAGATTCTGCTTGAGGCCTTGCTGATAAAAATCAGCAGATGATTGGGCACACACATTCTTGACATGGCTGACCCATGACATCTTAGGGCCAGCAGGGAGCCTGTCATTATGTGTACAATACTCTTCTTTCTTTCCCCTTATCTATTCCCTGATGACTTTGAGATTTTTATTAACTCATTAATGACTGAAGATGTCATTAAAGAAAGTGGAGAGGAGGGGGGAAGAAGGACATTTTGTTTGTTTGTTTAAAAGTGGGGAGCAGTAAGCCATTGGCTCTGAAGAGAGAAAGATGGAGGAAGCTGAAAGACAAAGCTGAAGCCTATCCAGAGGAAAAGGTTGTTAATTCATTAGGATGACTGAAGCTAGGCTTTGGATGGAGAAAAAGTATAGGCCATATTTGAAACACAACTGAAGAAGGAGGGATGGATTTCTCCATGTTTAAATAGTACAACCAGTAGTCCTTACATGCACAGGAGGATATCTTCCTGGCACTACCTGGGTGTTCAAACACTTAAGTATTCACTCAGAATTAGTTTTGTGTTCGGGGTTGTAATTCTTCATGTATTTAAAAGTATATTGTTTTAAATAGGGAAATAACATCTGCCTTTTTTTTTTTTTCCTGTAAATATGTCAATTGAACAGCATTACATAGTGATCACACCTGCAGTTATTCTCCAAGTTTGGTTGGAGGTTTTTTGCTTCTTCAATTTGTGAATACTATCTTAAATATAATGAACTACCAAATATAACTTTGCAGATTTTTACTATATAGTCAGGATTTGTTTGTATTAAAATATATATTTGGAGCAGAAATTTCATGAGTTCACCCATGGCCTGCTTCTGATCCTATATCAGTCAGTCACTAAACTTCCCCTGAATTCAGGTTGAACAACAAGTCATAGCTTATAGGCTTTTCTTCTATTTTAAAATCATGCCATATTTCCTAATTTCTCTTTGAAACTATCTCACAGCTGATATTTTTATTGGAATCTGGATTCATATGACAAAGTCATCTTTTTCCTGCTGAAATTTGAGTGTTTTCTGTCATTAAAGGCCTGTTGGTTCAGAACCAAGGACTTTATATTGTAAGGATTGCAATTATTTTATTTTAATAATTGCCATTTGTAGACTGACTGAGGAATAGTGAAGGCTTTTCTGTCTTAGGCAGCTGCCCTCCATACGGTTGTTGATCTCAACCTAGAAATCTCTGATGTGATTGTAGTAGTACTGGACATTAAAGTGACATAGAGCTAGATGTCATCTGCATTGGCTGGCCTTTAATAATCTTTGTTTCAATCTCTGTCTTTTTGATGAGGTGAGTGGAAGAAAGATGAGCCCATTTCCCTAAGGGCCCTGCAAGTATTGGTGTAAAATAATAGAATAAGCTCCTTGAATGTGATCTATGAATTACTAAAACCAACTCAAACAGGAATCTGCTTATTCCATCACATAAGCTGCAGATAATGGCTTGGCAATCAGGCATGTCAATCTGACCTTATAAACTGACTATAGCAAGTTTTAGAACTAATAGGCATTTAAAAGAAAAAGCTTAATTATGCCATATTGTTTATGACAACTCTGTTCTCTTCACTCAACAGATGATGCAGATCACCTGGGTCATAGGGCAAGCATTCTTAGGAATAATGATAATATTTGCTGTGTCCTGAGTCCTTCAAAGACAGTGGACATTTTCTGTGATATTAAAAGTCACTTCTGGTTGGCTTCTTTGAGAGGTTTCTATTCCTCTGTTGTCACTTGATAATTAAGAGCATTGTTTAGATTGCAGTAGGAGCTGGGGTTCTCTGTCAAAGGTCAGGCATTTCTGCAAGATGCTGTCTGGGGCTTTAAAAAGCTATATATATTTTTATATGTTTTTATAGTGTATATATGTATATTTTAAATTTATATATATATTCCAAAGGAACACAGATGGGTTGGGGGGGAGGGTAGAAAAAGAGAATGAATGGCAAGAACACATCAACATTTGCTGGCCTAATCTGCTATGCCCAGTTTAATCAAGGTGTACCATTTACCTAATGCACCTTTTTCAGAGGAAGCTTTCCTTTCTTCTCACTTGCTGACACCCAGACTCTCTTCCATCATGTACTGAAGTGGGAACCTGTGATGAATCTTTGGATAATGGACTGTTGCTTTGACAAACTACTCCTAGTGAAACACGTGCCTGTCTTGGCAACAATAATAGCAAAGTACGGATTTTTGTGGAAGAAATAGAGGCTTTGAGGGCTACAGCACCAGGCTCCAAGTCTATAAATTGCTGGACTGGGATGTTAGATGCCTTTTAATATTTTCAAACATCCAGTAGAGTAATGAAAGAACTGTAGGACTATCCTGATGTAAGACCTCGGGAGAGTTGTTTTCAGAGATCATGGGAGCTCACAACTTGTTTAAGAACATGAAGTTCTATCCAAGTAATAGCTGGAAATAAGTTGCTTGATTTTTCTATCCCTAAAGACAAATTCTTGTAATAGCAGAAGTGTAAAATCCAACAAAGAGAGGCTTGATACTTCCAGATACTCCAGCCACTTCATAGTAGGAAAAAAAAAAAAAGGCATACTGACAGTGAAACTATTTGGGGTAAATAATGAGGACAGACTTCTCAGAAATAAACTGGCATGGATTTGGCCATGAGATGTCAGATTCATAACCTGGGAAATGAAAGCCTCTATATACCAGAGAGCAGGCCCTACCCAGCAGTGGCAATTCAGCCTTGTGAGCCACAGGGATTTCTTTATAAGCAGTGGTATATTACATGTGGAATCGGGCAGGCCAAAGAGACAGCAGTTAAACAGAGACAATGTGCAGTGACCAAAAATGAACTAAAGTCAGACAATAATTACTCTGCAGTAATTTTGTTTTCCTCTAGAGCTGACTATCTGTTGCTCCTGGAAGGCAAATGCTTGTCCTATCACTTAGGTTTTAACATCTAGTACATATTTTAGTTTAACAGGTGCTGGGGAAAGAGCAGGTTTTGTCTATTTATCAGATTTAATATCTTTATCAGTGTAAAGATTATGGTGGATTTTTTTACTGTGCCCATAGCTGGAGTGGGTCAAGGAAGAACACTTTTAGACAGGCCTAGGTCAACAAAAGATATTCATCCATCACATCTGCCAGAATGGAAATATAGTTGTCTTGATGCTCGGTCAATTTGAGACCTTTCTGCTGAGTCAACTGACAAGATTGCAGATATTTGTGACAATGAGGACACTTATCCATTAGTAAGTGGGCTGAAGACCACCTACACATTTGGTGGTGAGTCTTCAGCTTAGCAAGTTCTACACTCTTGAGCACCACTATGTTGCTATTTGTGGTCTTCTTCTCCTTTCAATTGAGAATCATTACCAAAAACTAAGCCAGAATAAGAGGAAATAACAAAAGGAAGTGATTCTGAGGTGACAATGGTGGAAGGTGTGAGAGTCAGTAGAAAAGTACAGTAAAGAAACCCATGACAAGTCATGATAAATGGGTCGTTATAAAATTCATGTTTAGGCTGCACCAGTCTGGGGATAATGCCATTCGTCATGGCAACACTGGGGCACTAATGAGCCCTCATTGCATATTCATGGCTCTGGCTCCTCTCTTCTCTCTCTGCCTCCCTCCCACCCCGAACCAATGCCTGGTAAATATCTCCACCTCAAGCTGAAACTCGACTTAGGCTGCTTTCTTTTTTTTTTTTTTTTTATTATTATTTGTTATGTTGCAGCAATTACACTGTAAAAGTGCTGCACAAGATTGATTGCTCTGATCTGTAGTTCAATTGTAAATTAGAATACACATCCCCCCAGGGACACACGGCCCCTATTTGTGATTAAGAAAAAAGCCCCATAATAGACTAATAGCTAAAGTTCTCTCTCTTTTACTTTCAGGCAATTAGCTTGATGAAATGGCCTCTTTCTGTGTACCCTGGAAGTGTAAACCGATATCATAATGAAGTATATGATGTTTATTCTATTATTTTCACCTTGCCATGTATGCAGGAATGCATAAATAATGGCTGCTTTGTCTAGTACATTTACTGATTCAGAAGTAAACTATGTCTTAAAGATGCAGTATATGATCCTGCAGCCTTATGTTAAGCTGGAAGCTGTGACTACTCCCCATAAAAACTAACATTCTGACTAAAGTAGTTGGAGACCATTTTTATTTAGGTGTTTAAATACTGTTTGTGAGACTTTCATTTATAAAGAACCTTAATTGGAAAATCCTCCTAATAACCTTGTGAGAAAAATAAGGTATCCATTTTACGGAAAGAAAACTGACAGGGAGATGCTGAACATGTCACACAAGCCCACACAGGACCCTGGTAAGCACTTAAGATATCCTAGCTTCTTGAACTTATTTTCAGGCAATGAGAAGCTCCTTTTCCTCTCTCTTGTAGTGTTATTAATGCTGTCCTGGATGGTTCATGGAGTGCCTCTGACCTTAACTTGCCTCAAACACTTAAAACTCCATGGTGTCACGGTTGCCTTCATTCCTATGTGACATAGATGGCTAGAGTTCTTTCACCTGAATCCAAGGTGGATATGGTCATGCCCATATTCAACATCATGTGTTGGATGTTGGCTTTCCCAAGGCTCAATTTGAGCTGTCAGTTTAAGCGAATGAGTCATGTTGTGCAATAGCATTATAACACTGTGACAGTGTTCGTGCAGTTGAGCTCAAGATAAATATCTGGGAAGAAAACTGCCATATGATGACATCTCTGGGCATACCTGCTTTGTGACTAAAGGTGCTTCTACATTAGCCCTTCACTTTGGCCCAGGAGTGCATTTTTGTAGTGAATCTTCTAAATGACCCTGCTTACCCTCCCCCACAACATGAGGCACTCTTGGATCACGCAAACTGAAGTTTAATGTGGTCTGGGAGCTCCGGCAGCTCATGGGAATTCAGTCCACAGGAGCATGCTAGGGCAAGTCCAAGTAAACCTCTGACATGCAGAGACCTGGGGCCAGTCCCTGCTCTTCAATGCACAGTGCTAGACATACCTTTATTTTCCCATTTGCTAAGTGAAGCAAAGTTCCTATCCAAGGAGTTATGAGAAGTTCAGATAGTATGGGAGTGAGAACATGAGAAAGTGCACTGGTTTATGAATAATCCATCAGAGTATCTGCAATAGAAATATTTTCATGTAATTTCAATTCTGAGGTTCTGTAGGGGAATATAAGTGTTTGGAAACATTTTGCTAAGAAGCACTACCAGTGCAAACCTTTAAAGGGTAACGCTCTACATGGCTACAATACCATATTCTGTTTAAACTTGTTCATCATTGTCTTCTTGCATGACAGCCTTGGCATTTAAAATATGTTAGGGGTGACACAATACTTTCACCTGGTGCAGACATACATCACTGGAAGGATGTTCTCATAAACAAAGTGCTGCAGGCTATGATCTTATCATTCTCCTCTTCCTTCTTCTCAGTTCAGTTCAATGACAAACACATATTTCTCTTCTTTGCTCCAGTTTCTGGTCTAGAGAAGCCTGGTGCTGGAGCAACAGGTGATGTTGCAAATCAGAATGACAAGTGGTGGTGGCGGCCTGGTTGGGGGGAAAGCAACAGGGGGAGGGCAGGAGACATGCAATGAATTCTATCATGCTTCTGCTGGTGCACCAGTCCTACCCAGTGCTGCAGTTTTACAGCATGAGCAAAAGTTTAATCAGGTGCTTGCCTGCACATGCACGGGGCTCTTTTGAGAAAGACAAAGCAAATTAGAGTGTTCACATATAATTAGCTGGCTATTAGTGTGGTTCAGCTGAGGCGATAGGCAGACAGTAAACTTTGAGATAGCTTGCAGATAAAAGGGCTGAAGGTGTTCTGGAGAAAGCTGGAGGTAACAGTTCAGAAGAGAAGTTCCTGACAAATTGAGCAGGCATCTAGGGGTGGTCTTGCCGTGCACCATTAGCAAGGCACAGTGTGGCTGTACAGGCCTTCCCTCTTGCTGCTACAAAGCTTAACCCTTCCTGGCATCCAGCGTTCTTCGTCCTTGGATAGCCCACTCTTCATTATTTAAGAATTAAAGTACATTTTTAAATTAAAAATTAACCATAATTTTCTATTTAAAAACATTAGTTTGGACTAAAACTGTGAAATTCCCTGCTCATGCTTCCTGCCCTCCTTCTTGTGACAGCATGTGAAACAATCTATGACCCTTGCAGAGGCTGAAAAGCCTCCAGATATTTATCTGAGTACAGATGACCAGGTCTAGTAAAAACATTATCACTTACCATAAGTAAGGATCACACTTGGAAAGGAGCCCAAAGTGTGTCTGAGTTCAAGTCCTCAACTTGTATGAAGCTGTGGGAATCTTATTACATCTTCCTGCTAAATGAAAATGTCTTTATACTTTTCTCTCATTTTGTAGCTGGCAGGGAAATGCCTTTTTTCTGTCCTTTGGGAGGTTTGTTTTTTTTTTTCCTACTAATTCTCTCGCTAATAAATAAGCCACTAAAAAAAAAAAAAAATCAGACTGAGCCATTTGCTTCAGTAATTTCAAAATATTTCATTTTTTGCTTTCACTTATAAATTGAAAATTAAAACCAAAATTTCCAAGCATATGTTCACTTAGAAAAGTATCTACTGAGACACAATGATTTTGAAGCATCTTGAACATCTTGTCTTCAGTTGAGGAAACCATGAAAGTCACATTATTTTCTCCAAACCTTTTTGACTATTTGGCATTTTCCAACACAAACTTTTCATGGAAAACCCCAGACATAATCCACTTGTATCATAAATTCACTATTTGAGGGTGTTCTTGTTTGGGATGGCTTCTGAGAAAGAATAATTGAGAACTTTATGATCTGAGTTGATGCAGCACTGAAAATTTCAGATACTGGAGAAATTAACATAGAACCATTGAATGGTTTGGGAAGGAAGGGACCTTAAAGATCATCTAGCCCCAACCCCTTGCTACTGGTTCCACTACATCAGGTTGCTTAAAGCCCCGTCCAACCTGGCCTTGAATACTGCCAGGGTGGGACACCCATAACTTCTCAGTTATCCATGTCTAAGTACCTATTCATATAAAGGCTTATATTTCTCAAGGCATGTCTACAAATGGCCAGTTGACTCTTCCAGTCCTCTCACTAGGACTTATCTAAGTGTTTCTGTGGAAGTAAAAATCTGTCATCAGTTTTGCACAGCTTGTATACTAGTTCTTTACCAGTGTGTAAACTCAATAGCAAATCTGTTAGGATTCCATCCTGCAAGGAAAATACACACTTAATATAGCAGAGGAAATTTTCTTCTTTTCTGTCTTGTCAGACATAGAATTCACCAAATAGGCAGAAGAACTATCACTGTTGGAAAGGGTAGAGCCAGATTCACTTCAGAACATGCTACTTTTGCAGGCAAGAAATTGCTTCTCAGTGTACAATTAGAAACAATTAGAGCATAGTAATTCTAAACCCCCAAAGAAAATTACCACTTCTAGTTTTAACGTTCATTTGTTCAAGGCTTATGTAGGCATTTGTCATGTTGGAGTAAATTCTCTACAGGAGAAATGTTGAACCAAGAGTGCAAGATTGTGTTGATGCTTTGGTTCATCTTGAAGAAGGGAACCTTCTGCCATAGATTTCAAGTGATGCTCAAGGGGAAGAACAGTACGTACGAGGAGAACCAGCATGCCAGTGGTCAAGAGACTGCCACTAGAGATAAAGCCTGGAAACCATGTGAAGGTAAGAGCCTTCACAAGCCACTCAGCAAATGCTTTCTCTGCGGCTCTTGCTGCTGTGCTTGCCTGCTTCCCAATACCCACAGTCTTTGTTTTCCTCATCTCACTCTGCAAAATGTCTCTGAAAAACCTGAGGTTTTCCACAATTTCTGGAGAGAGGAACAGGTTTTCAAACAAGTGTTTGCCTTTCCTAGAGGTAGCTGTGCTGAGTTACGTCAAAGGTCCAACCAGCTCCTCACCATGTCTATGGCAGAAACCCCAAGTAGATATATAAATGTCAGAAGTCAAACACACACTAATTCTTCTCCTGAGGCATTTTCCTTGTTCCTGCTACTCATGGCATTACAGAGACTGATGCGTAAACCAAGGATGTTTAATGATATCAAAGGAACTATCTTCCATGCATATCTAGTCCTCTTTCAATCTAACTATATTTTTGGTATCCTGTGGCAGAAAGTCTTACAAGTTAATTGTGCTGCATGACAAACATAAAATTTTGTTCACTTTAGACATCTTTTCTTTCTTGTATTAATATAGTGAATAAATATTCCACTCTTCAGAATATTCTCAACATTTGTCATTATATAAAACTCAGCCATCCCTTTCAAAGAGTTCTAAATTTATCTAGTTTTTTCTCATGTGGAAGCAGATACATACAATTACCCACAAGACAACCACAGTCAAGCCCAAGTGTTGTTACTGAGACTGAAACTCTTCCAAAAATTAATTATTTAAAATAATCCAAATGGTGCAAATATCTAAAGATCAGGCATATCTATAAAACCTGCCTACAGCAAAATCATGCAATTAGAATCATGCTCATAAGTGTTGGAGTCTTAAAACATTAATAGATCATTTTAATGGAAGGAGTTATTAAAATTGTATTTGATTTGCATTATTACAACACTGAATGCACTGTGGAAAACCGAGTTCATGACAGAAGTACAGCACAAAACAGATTCTTATTGCTGGAACTTTAAAATAAACCATGCTTTACAGTTCTGCCTGAATTTTCTTTAGTTTTATTCCTCTTCTAAATTGATAAGAATTCCTGGTTTTATATTAGAAATAGAAATGAGGAGGAGGAGTAGAAGAAAATAGCTTGATATTGAAATAAAACCTCAGAAAAGTAATTTGAGGAGAAAAGAAAAAATCCTTCCCGAAATAATTTGTATCATAGATGTGTTTTTCTGATAATAACCACTATCGAAAGTCCCATGAATTGCAGGGTTTCTGTAGATGATTTAGGAAAAGTTTGCCCAAAATGTGGAAGCAATTATAAAGAAATTCATGACTCATTAGTAAGCATTCCTTGTTTTATTTCTGTTACAAGTAGACTGCAATTTCTGGATCTCTGACATCTCTGTATTGGGCACTTAGCCTCCCTGATGTGTTTATAAAATTTCCCATTTCATTAGTGGGATATCACCAATAAGTCTGATGTACAAATGTCTTCCTTAATCCAGCAGAAAGCAGAGTTTGTTGGAGTCAATGGGATCATTTCCAACAGACTTGGGAATAAACCTACAAGGGTTAAATATATATAACCAGAATCCCAAGGTGGAGAAAGGACTACAGCTCACTTTCTCTGCAACAGAGGTATTTTTAGTTTTGTATTCTTTAGAATCCCTATAAAGGTATGTCCCTCATGCATGGTTGCCTAAAATAGCATTTAGGCATTTAGACTTGAGTTGATTTAATCCAGTACAGAAGTGTGCCCTAAATTTTTCAGGGCAATGCAAATACACAAAAATGATGTCTTCATGTTCAAAAGCTCTATATGATTTAGAGGAACTATGCCAATAAAGAGTATTTCTACTAAAATTAGAAATGGTGGTGTCCTGTAGAAAAATAATCTCTGTTTTCTGAACTTACAATATGGTTTAATATTCAATGATCAGACCCTCAGCAGGTGTAAATCAGCACAGAAATGATGCTCTAACACTTTACACGATATTACCAAATTGTCTTGCTGGTAATTAAGAAAATCCTCTGTGGAATAAAGACCAATGACAGGAAAAAGTATGCGTTGATATTGTCTCAGCACGCATAAGTGGTAGGCAGAAATATTCATGTGCATAATCTTACACCTTGCCTACATGATACCCAGTGGGCTAAAGTAATAGCATACAGAATTATCTTGGAAAAGGCAATTCTCAACAGAAACTAAAAATCTTATGAGCAGTCTATAAATTTCTCATAATTATACATAGCAAAAATGAAAATAAAACTAAGGCAGATACTTGGAAAATGTTTCTTTAAACTTTCTTTAAAAATCCAGACCATATTACTCAAATAATTTTCTGGTTTTCACCTCCAGAAAATCAATCTCTTTTTTTCCCAATTACTTTCCATGGGCTTACTATGACTGTATTCTGCAGCCCAGAGAAAAAAATGTAACTCCGATTGGGAAGGTAATGAAGTCATTCTAATGAAACATGACAAATTTTAGCTCTGAATTTCTGGTGCAAATTTCAGGGGAAAAGGATACCTCCTAATTCAATAGCCACTTCCATGAAGAGCTATGCAACCTACGCTGTTTGCTACAGCACAGTTCTTTTAATATATTAACACAGAGTGTTTTCCAAAATCAAGCATTTCTTTATTAAGTGCTTCCCATCCTCAGTATTAAAAGTGCATCTCTTTGATCCTGGTGAAATAAACAGCTTCCTTAAGGAGATGTGAGGAATAGGTTGCCCAGAGAAGCTGTGGCTGCCCCATCCCTGGCAGTGTTTAAGGTCAGGTTGGATGGGGCTTGGAGCATCCTGTCTAGTGAAAGGTGTCCCTGCCCATGGCTGGAAGTTGGAACTGTACGATCTTTAAAGTTCCTTCCAACCCAAACCATTCTATGATATCCATTTTGAGCAACGTAGTCTCAGGTTTGGGATCTCAGATGTTCATGAAAAATGCTCTGACATACATCTTCTGCTCATGGCTTTCCCCAGTATCCCATGGGGTTTTGAAATAACTTACTTATAATCCAAATTAAGTCACTGTGGAAAAAAGTATAGCTCATAGTGGTGAATAACACTTGGATGCGTGTGTTAAAAATGTCCTGTAAGTGCAGAATAAGCAGAATCTTGATGTCATAACCAGATGGCATTACAAGGCTACGTCTTTACCTTACATGAAGATAAAAAATAGTCTGTATAGATTACTTGTGGGAATCTTTATTGCAGATATTAAAGGATATTAGCAGAAATCAGGAAATAATTAGGTGTATATATATGATTAGTCTTTGACCTCATGGAAAATGTAGAAGGCAAAAAAAACAGTGTATTAGAGGTCCCTGAGCAAGATGTAGGCATCATATGCACGTATTAATTCAAAGACTTTTTCCAAGGTATAAAAAATAATCCACTAACAGCAGGAAGTGGAAATATGTGAACGCTTCTCTGAAGCCCTAAAACCGAATCTGGATGCCTCTCTGAACCAGTCTCCAGCCGCATTGTCCCTCCAGGAGTTAATATCTTCACAGTCCAAGAGGGGACACACTGAATATTAGCTGCTTTGTGAAGCTGCTTAATGTACTGAGCCCTTTTTTAACTTGGTATCCTGTAACATGAAGCGTAGCCTTTTTCCTTATTAATGCAGAATATACAAATATTCATGTGAAAACTAGCAAAATGCTGCCTGTTGTAAACCAGCAAATATTTTGTATACAGGGAAAATTCTGCAACCTGCCCACTAAAGGAGAAGCACAAATAGTTTCTTCTCTGTGGCCTCCAGTGAACTCATCCCATTTTGTGCGTATTGGAGCTGTGCAAATCTCCAGAGCTTTGTGTTTAGCAAAGCAGATGTGCAAATGGGGAGATCCTGGTGACCTCACCTCTGAGAATAAGGCCTTTGACATACATTACTCTCCTGCTGACAGCAAGAGAGGTGTGGATCAGTTGGCATTTCACACCTGCAACTCATGTAGAAGTTGTAACGGTATAAGTGAGCATTAGGAATAAAAGTGATGCTTTGGACATGAACCAGCTATATTTAACAGGAAAGGTGCAAATCCACATTATGACTCGGGATATGTGTTAGCTGCAGCCCTTCTTTAACCTGGAAAGAAAGAATTATATCCAAGGGAACTTACCTCAAAGAGTTCCTCTTTCCTCTGGCAGAAGTGATGATTAGGCAAAAATTGGCCATTTGTTTTATCTGTAGCTGGGGAATATAAAATTTAGATTGTATAGATTTAGCTGGTACACCAGTCTCTGTTCAAGATCCTGATCTATGGGTACCTCTTCACAGTCTATACAGCAATGAACTTTAAGTAGAGCTCAGGACCTCGCTTACCTCCTTTATCCTGGACTGAGCTGACCTGGTAAATCTGCAGGGGGATGAGATCTAGCTGAATATTCCCATTTCTCCAACTCCCCTCTGCTTTGGGAAGTCTGTGCCTCCAGACAGGCTCCTGCCGCCAGGAATTACAATAGCCTTTCACCTACTATTTTCTTGTTGGCAACAGATGATCTGCACTGCTCTTTGGGGCTTCTGGACTTCTACTCATGGTGCAGCATGTGTTAGTCTATAATATCACTTATCAGGCCTCTCTTTGCTAAAGCAGATCTATTAGCTGCAAAGCATTTGAGGCTGGTTTGTGTGTTGCCCCATCTAGGAGTAACAAACCTTGTTGAGTGGGTAGAAAGGTACAGTCACCCTTGATATCAGCTTGCTTTAGTCCTGGGAATTCATCTCCACTTGCTTTTTGGAGGTTTCTTAATCAGTGTATAACAAGTGGCTGCTCCAGTGCATCATGGGCTGTCCACCTGGCTTGGAAATGTCATTGGTGGAAAGGGGCAGTTTTGTCTCCTCCTGCCAAGAGTATACAGGGTGGGAAAGGATTACACCAGCTCATCTTCCCTTGAAAAGTCAGGGGACATGACCTCCACCAAAACGGATCCCTGGGCAACTACGTGACATTCAGCTTGAGGAAGGAAACCGGTTTTCATCTCATTGCCTAACGTGATCTCAAGCCAGAGCTGAGGTGTACCTCTGGGTGCAAGAGATAAGATTGCTGTTAGCACTGTGCTAGTATTCTGAAGATACTCTAGTTTTCAACCTCAGAATGGGGTACAACATTTAAAATGTGGTGGGATTCTCATCTACATGAATACTAACTTTTAGGTTCTCCTACCAAACAAAACAAAGAGTCTCTCCCTATTCATCGTCCTTATTTCTGTTAGAAGATGCAGCACTCCAAAGCAGATGAGACCTGTTATAATCCATGACCCTGCAGCCTGAGAAGTGTATATACATATAGGAAAGGTGTTCTTACCCAGAATAAAGTCAGCTATGGATGAAGTATGTATGAATACCTTTGTGTAAGATGACTGTATGTATATACTCTGCAAAATGTCATTTGTATGTACTTGAAAAAAGTAATGTATATGATTCAAAGTAATCAGGTGTACTAAAACATGCAGGAAAGACAAAGACAAAAGGTATAGATAAAGGTAGGAAAAACGCCTCTCTGGCATCATACCTTTAGTGTTTCTCAACAATCATGATAGTGTTTTTTCTACTCTTGATGCAAAAGAAGCTCTGAAGTTTTCCTGCCTTTTTCCCCCACGTAAGATGTTCTTTAAGCTGTGATGAGATCATTGGTGTATTAGTTCATTTTTAATCTTTTCAGAAAGAATACAGGAACTCAGTGAGGTCATGACTGCAGTAATGTCTAAAAGGATGGTTTTATGGAGGAAAGGAGAAATTTTCCTCTCATTTAGCAAAAGTATAACAGAATTTGAAGCTGTCAAGTGTTTTGGACAAGTTAAGTTTATTTTTGACCATTGTATGTTTTTGCAAATGACAGACTACTTTATGATCTTTTTCTCTTCCAAAGTATTGCGTTAATCCAGCACAGTTTACAGACAAAGCACCCTGCTAGAGTGATGCTCCATTTGAACAATCATCTAGCAGCATCCTTATCCATGGTACCACCCCAGTCATACCGACAAGAAGAGGGTAAAACAGTCAGACTCCTCTGATGACCTCAGTGTGCTCACATTAGACCCCTCTATCCTTCAGAAGGCAGATGCCACCTTGAGAACATGCTTGTTCCTGTCTCTTTCAAAGAGAAAAATCCTTGAGGCATCTCCCAGGGCCATGGTGTTGCTGTTTAATATGACATATTTGTGCCTTATTGATCAATGGTGTAAAGTCAGGCATAAATCTGGACATTCCAGACAATGACTGGGACTTGGAAGTGCCAAACTTCCACTGTTGTTCTGATTTTACCTCCAGTCTTTTTTTACTCTCTGTATGCTAAGTTCAGTTAACAATGAATTGGATGGGTTTAGTTGTGGAAATATATAGACAGATAGAACTATATACCTTGATTTACCATGGCCAAAGTATTATATTTTACTGTGCTCTAATGAACTTAAAAATTACACCCCTACATGCTTGCTGCCTGGGTCAGAGGGGTTATTTTGAGTTTGCTGTCTTCCTGGATTCTTGAGATAATTCCCTCTGGATTTGTTGAGTCAACAACAAAGTGGTGATAACAAATGAACTGCTGCTTTAATCCAGTGCTATGCTTTCTCCCTCTTTGCAACATGGATTTGTGCCTACTACCAGCTACACTGCTCCTAGTTGAACAACTTTAGGTATTAGTGACATACAGCACAAAACCAGTTCCCCTTTCATATCTAGAGACCAAATGTCCTGGATGATCTGTGTGACACAGCAGAGGCCACAGGTTTAGTTTTGCTTAAAGAGTTTAAGAGCTTTAGTTACCCAGAGAGGAGTGGGAGATTAATGGTGTTCACTGATAGTGATAGTGAACTGTGCACTCTAAATCCCACTGCGAGCAAAGAGAGCCCACCTCTATACTACTAATATATATAGCTATAGAAAGCCTTTCTATTTAAAAAGACTAATTAATAATGCTTAGTGGTCTGGATTTCTCAGTATGAATTGCAGGGATTTTGGCAAGCTTAGGGAGCTGTGGAAATGGGTCAACGCTGCATTGTTTAAAATTGCAGGGGTTTAAATTGTTTAAAACGATACACAGATAAGGTTTCCACACCAGATTTGAGACATTTGTTCCCTCTTATTTGTACTAAAATTTTGGCTTGAGCTCACATTGCCATTCTACCCAGACTGCTTTCCAGATCAGCTAATTTGTCTACCTGTGTTCCATTTTAGGCCTTGGTTTTAATTTGAGGATGATTCCTGCTATTACCAAAGACTGGATAGGACATCCATTAAAAGTCTACACAGCAATTGAAATGGAAAATTCCAAAAGAAACCCTATTAGAGTTTTTCTCCATCAAATCAACATTACAGACTTCTTATGCATTTCTTAATTAGACATTGATATTAACTGGACTGTTGCATGATTTAAATCTAGCTCTTAATCTCAGCTATTCTATGCTGCTGTAGTTTTTATGACATCCAACTAGCGACTGCGTTATGCATTAATCTATCTGGAAAACCACCTTCACTTTTTTTTTGTCCTTTTTTAGAAGAATAAAGGCCCCAAGAAGGAAATGAAAGCTTTTGGGTTCAGCCATTAGTAATTTTCTGCTTAGTATTTGAAAAATTGCTTATTTTAATTGCTTCATAGAAGAAAAAGATATCAAAGCTAACGTTCTTTCTCTCCAAACTTTGTAATTATTTCTCTCAGACTCTTATTTGAAATGCCTTGAAAGGATTTTCATTGAAATGTAGATTTCTTCCCTTTCAAAAGTACTTTTATTCCCCCGTGCTTCTTTCCCCTTTTTTTTTCTAGTGACTTCCTCCCTAGATTTAGAGCAAAATACATAGACTCCAATCTCTGGACACTGTAGCATGTGTCACACAGATGTCCCTTAAGTGTCATCTTTATTAAAACTAACCTTCCCACGGCCTAGAGGATGTGTTGACAATTGACCATAGGTCTTAGTTGAGTATCCTTGGGCTTCCTCCACAGACAGCGAAGAAGTCATAGCTGTTATAGGGGTTTGCTATATCAGTTGTACTCATTCTGAAAATTGCTGTGTGATTTGCTTATTAATATCACTAGCACAATCAGGGAAGCTGAATGGAGAAGCTTTAGAAATGTTAGTGAGAATGTCAGTGAAGTTTGGGGCTTGTGATACAGTTTAGGGACAGGTGAGCTTTTTATAGTTCCAGGTTCTGTTTCCCAGGAGTATAAAGCCTGAATATCCTAAACCAGAAAGGAATTTGCTAACCAAACCCCATAGTTAGTTCTGCATTGTTTTTAAACATCAGGGGCCACAAAGCTTCAGGATCATATTGGCCTTATCAGTAATCCTTGGTACAATACAGCAATAGTAGCAAGAAGTTCTTTATTTCACCTATACATTTCCAGGGAATGTTATTTACTAATAGATTATGATCTGGTCAAAATGATCTATACATTCATTACATCTAGAGTGGGCTTTCATAACTCACAGTATCTAAGAATGAGGCAAAACTCACATTTGTTTATAGTGCAGAATTCTGCTCAGCAAAAAAAAGGTGCAGTAAAAATACTGTCCTAAGCACCTTGTGATCCGTTCCGAGTCCTGGGTGATTTCTCATGCCAGCTCAAAAGCATCTTTAAGAGCCTCAGAAGAGTGGGGGCCTGGCTGCTTCAGAATATAGCAGTTCCCTCTGCAAATAAGTGGTCCTGCAAGCCTAGAGTGGTCATGGGTAAGGTTATCTCGCAGGGGGAATCATCACAGCAGAACAAAACATTTGGAGAAGAGAAGATTGAAATGAAGCTAAGCCATTCTCAGTATCAGATTTTACATGCATTTTTTTGCAGTGACACAAAAGGAAGAAAGAGAACAAGAAATGAGTTAGAGGAAGATGGAGACAGAGATGGTCTTTTAAGCAAAGCTACTTTTACACTCTCTGAATTTGCAGTCCTGATAGACATCTTTATTCAAAATTACTCATTTTTTTTTTATATTGAGATACTACAGTTTTCAATACTGAGTCTTAGATTTGTCTGGACAGATTACCCTCTTATTCCCACAATGAAACTTAATTATCCTTTTTATGTCTTCAGATACTTTCAGTCTTTTCCTGAACCATCTCTGGGGACAGAGAACAGCTGATGGGTCAGAAAAGCAAGTATTGGGCATCCCTGTTGGCCACACATTTTTGAAGGTAGAAGCCCTTTGTTCCCAGGTCTCCTAAGAAAGACTTTGAGTGCTAGTATATAACTTACTTGGGCCTACTATTGCTAAGCTTTTTACAAGAGACTCATCATTTCCTCAGCACCTTTCTGTGTATATCTTGGAAGCATTTTAATGTGAGTAACTCACCTGGAATCTGTAAAAGGGTATTTGAATGACTCACCTCTGAGACAAGAATGACCCCTCATGAAATCCAGGATGGGAATGACTGCAAGGTTTAAAACACACCTTCCTATGTATCACTGCTGTTGCAGAGAAAAGGAATGCATCTGAGTAAAGTCAAAATAACTAAATAAATTGGTTCAAAGCAGCAGTGGTAACACAGAGGGTCATGGAAATTACCAGTATTGAGTAGTTACTAGACTTCAGGACACTTCCTTGGTTTCATCTGTAGATGCCTATAGCATACATTATCCATTATCACTACCTTCTGTGTCTGAGCAAAGCTAACAGAGTAGTCAACATGGAAAGGCTGCATAAAGTGATCCAAGACTTGCAAGTAATAAAGAGAAAATTATAATGAGTATCCATTCAGTCTCTCATTTTTTAGCTCTTTTTCTAAGTTTCAGTTGTTCAAATAAGAAAGAAGCATTACAATAAATTAATATTTATATATACATGTAGGCTTAAGAAAATCACCCCATTCATCAGAACACAGAGAGCACAACTGGTGTGAGTTATTGAATCCCTTATGAATGAAATGCTAAATCCCAAAGGGCTGACCTGGTAAAATAATTTTCATATACGAATGGAGCAGGTGTTGCTGTGGTACGTAGAAATGCTTTGTTGCATTGAGCAAGTAGTGGTCCTTAGCAGTTCAGCAAGTAGGCTGAGATTAACAGACTTTGTATGGACTTTATACATTGTATAAAACCAAAGTTAAACAAAAATGCACTTACCCTGGAATAGTATTCAGATTCTAGTCACATCTCTGCATGAACGTTGATGCTTCCAAATCCAACCTGTGACCTGAGGCTGAAAGCAGGGAGCAGGATGGTGCAGAATCAACGAGAATGCATAGTCTGTCATACCAAAACCAGAGATTAGGATGGCACTGCAGAATAAAACACAGGTTTCTCCGTCACACCCAACCTACATTTTTTCCTGATGAGTTTATCACTCTTAATAATTTCCACTAGTCTGGGAGAACAGATAATCTGCTTCCTATAAATACAATAAAGAGTGCTTCAAAGGACATGGTGCTTCTCAGTTCATCGTTTCAGTGATTTGTAAAAAGAAAAGATGTCTAAAGCAAAATGCAGGATCAAGGGATAGAGGGTCTCAGGCTGAGTCCCCATTTTTGCTGCTGATGAGTTCTGTCATCTTAGACCTGTCACTTTAACCTTCAGCCTGGGTGCATTTGTCTGCCTCCATTAAGTAGATAGTTAAAACCTTTTATAGGGCTTTTACAGTACTGTGTACTGTACAAGCTGTACAGTGCCTGGCAATAAACTAGGTCCTGATCTCATCTGTGCCCTCACTCTCTGTGACTGGAAAATGAGTGATAAAAAATAATAATAAGCTCTGAATAATTATGTATTGTCTTTATAGTGAAGCAGGCCTTAAGCACCTTCTCTCAGCAGAGCTTTCCACTGGGAGAAGTCCCATTTAAAACATCTCCCTGGCATAAAAATGAATCGGATCCTGTCACATGAATGGCCTGCATTTACTATTCCTTTCACTTACCTTGCAGTCGTTCATTTTCAGAGCTGACCTGTGCCTGTTCCCTGGTTGTCAGCAGCAACTGGGTAACAAGAACTTGCTCGAAGTGGATTATCAAACAGGCAAACACAGAGGAAGAGCTGCTGACTCAGCAGATGTACTATTGCAATCATGATGTAAAATGATCAAAAAACAAAATGAACTTCCAAATGCCTCATATTTCACAACAAAAACCCAAGAGAGAAAAGTGAAATAAGGATGTTGACCAGCGCTAAGGAATGTAGAACCACACTGGCTTTTGAGATCATAAGAAATTAAGGATGGGTCTGGGTTGAATTCTTGGTCTGTCTGAGCAGCAGATGTTCTCCTTCCTGTAACCATTGCAGCATTAAGCACTGCATCCATTACCTGTGTAAAGGCAGCACTTAGACTGCCCTGATTACAAGGACCACTCCATTATAGCCCAGAAAATCAGTCAGCATCTCAGCTTAGGATATTGAAAATATTCAGGAAGTTCAGGAGAATACTTCTCCCAAGCTCCCAACAGCTCTAAGTGTGACACCAGGGCTGCTTGTTTCATCTGGAAGATGGGGAAAGCATGAGCTGCCCAGACTTTGAAGCTCTTAGAAAAGGTAGCAGTTCATACCTGTTGCTTGCCCCAGGTGTGGCGCATCTCCCCCAGAGAGAAGGAACAAAACAGAATAGGGGAGAGGCAGAAACACCACTAGTAACATAAGGGATGTTTTGGTGAGAAAAATGGGAGATTATGGGAAAAATCTGCTGGCCACTAAGTGTTCTGGAACAATTATTGCAGTGCTGAAGCAGTTTCTGTGTGGCTTTAAGACATCTGCCCTAAGGAAGAATCTGCAATTGCAACTGCATCTTCTTTCTCTTAACTCTCCGATTCCCATGGACCAGCAGTTGCCTTGCCAAGTAAAATGCTTCTTTAGGGAGACTGGCTGGCCTCAGGGATTGGTAATGCAATATAGTGCCTTTCATCTCTCACCCATGAACCCAAGTCAAACAGAGTTTGGTAAATGGCCAATAACCCTTCCCATCCCAGGGGCTGTTTGGTGACCTGTGTGAAATGAGGAGGGTCATCTCTGTGTCTGTTTTATGAGAAGGCAAGTGTCAACTTCACCATAAAAAGGGACACAGTTACTACTCATTATCACCCAATTTAACATTCTGAAGCCAAGAGAATGAGCCCAGAAAACTCCTGGATCTTCTTACCCAACAATGGTGAATGATGGCATACAAAGCCAGTACATCAGGGCTTGAAGAACATTAATGAGGACAGTTGCATTGTAGCAAACTAGGCTGTGCCTCTCCTGTGGACAAGAAATCTGAGTCTGAACTACTCACAGCGGTGTGTGATTCCAGTTCTTCCCAAATCTATGCGGAAATCTCCGGGAAAAATGGTTAAGATTTAAGTGCAGCAGGCACTGAAGCAGATCCATGAAGTTACAAGGCTTCTGCAAATCTGTATTTAGGATCTTAAATAGACACAAGCAACCTATATATGGACATAGCAACCAGCACTGATAGAGTTAATGTGCCAAGAAATCCTTCACTGGAAGGCTCTGTTGCTTCACCCATCATGAATATGCTGTGCTGGTTACCAAAATAGCTGTATTTGGAGGGGTTGAAGGCCAGAAGCTCACTGAGATACCCATTCTTGCACTGCTCATTTTGAGGTCAGACCTTTAGCATCAGGAACCTGTTAGAAGAAAGAGGAATCACATTAAAAGTTTTTGCCACTCTAGAGGTTACCCTGGAAGGTCCAAGAGGGGAAAGGGAAGGGCAGGGGCAGATAAACATTTGGCTACATGAAAATGGATCCCATTCAATAGATCTGGCTAAACCTTTGAAACCTGCCCAAAACTACAGCCAGCTTGCTCTTAATCATAGGTTTTCAGTCACCACTATCATTTTGTAGCCCTGCTATGCCATAGCAATAACACTGTCACTGTCAACTGTGAGTTACTGTTTAATCCCTGCTATCTTGATTAATTGCATTAAATTGGTATACCTATGTTAATTAAACAGATGATGGCAGGGGCGGCTTTTACTCCTTATTCTTTTGTGTAGTTCATTTTGCAGGGCTTCACAGGTTGGGGAAAAAAATAACAATATAGACACATCATATTTCAGCTCAGCTGATAAAGCTGTTTTATTTGTAGACTGGCCCATGATTTTCTTTTGCATATCACAGTATAAGCTTAATTACCATGCTGCTGCTGCATGGCAGCTCCCCTCACTTTCCTTCTTTATTTGTATTATTTGCAAGTGGTAATCATGTTTTCCTGTCATCCCCGAGCAATGTGCATGCGTGCGTACAGGCAAATGCCAAGCCTGGAAAGGAAATCTGATGCGTGTCCATGAATTGGAGTTTTCAGACTTTGGCTGAAGATTAGTACATGTAAACATAGCTCTGCCCCCTTCATCTTGGGTAATTGGTCACAAATGCTACTTGACACTTCTCAAATCAGACACTTTACATACTTCTGAGCATAGCTGAACTTTTTTGGCAGGAATTAATTTTCTTTGCAACTCAGCCACTCATTCCTGGCCCAATCCCTACTCCAGTGATTTCAGTGCAATGTTCTGCCAGCATGAGAAGTGTAGAGGCAGGACCAGATCTGTTTGCTAGCATTGACGAGCCCAGCTTTGTTGATTCTCTCAGAAATACAATTACTGCAGCTAATGTTCTGCCCTTTGCCAGCCTTGATTAAGTGGGATTTTTTTTCCTTCAGATCCCTCTCTCTATTCCAGTTACTGCACAAGTTACATTGCACCAGGGGATATCTCAGAAAGAAGAAGGCAATGTAGCATCATAAGAAAATACAACTCCTGATATGCCAGGACCCTTCCGCAGCAGCAGCAACTATATGGGAGACTGCTCCAGACACCATCCACCCCCAAAGAGATTCCTTCCACCTCTCCTGTAAGCAGTGCATGCTGCAGCAGAGAAGAGAAATCCATTCCTGAAGTACTGATGAAGTCTGAAGTAGCTGCAGAATTTCATGCTATTAAACAGCCTCCTGTTTGCTCTGACATTGCTGTGTGTTTACTCACCATGCAGGGGTACTGCAAGAGCTGAGCAGACCATATGTTCACTTAGAAGGGCTGCCAGGTCTCAGGGAGCATTACTGTGCGTATTCCAGGAGGAGTTTGGGGAAAGAACATGTTCCATAAAGGTTTTCACTCGGAATATTATATTTTATCTGGTGATTTATTTCTGTCCAGCCTCTGGACTGAACGACAGTTTACCAGCATATCCATGCACATCTATGAATAACCAGTGGAAAATATCATTCACCCTTTATTCACTGGGATGTTGATAAGCTGCAGCATATTAAAAATGTTTGTCAGTTTGTTCTTTTCAGCTATCATGTGGGATGTGTGCCAGCATGCCCTCTTCATGCTGGCTGCTTCATGCAGAAAATGCAGAGAAAATGATGAAACAATGTCAGTTCTAGAAGAGGGTGAAGGTTCACATGCATTATTTTAGCGTGTTTGTCTTGCTCATCACCAACACTGTAAATCAGATTGAGCTCCTGCCTATGGGAGCTTCAGATATAGACCATGAGAAGAGAAAATACCTGGTTATACACTCATGTTGCCTTGGTTCTCCAGGCTTCACACAGCTCAAAGCACTGTTAAGGAGAAGCCAGGACAGGAATGGTCCTCACAATGATTCTCCATCCTCTTGTAGCTTCTGCCATGATAGCAATAAACCATTGGCAGTCAGGGAACCAGCATCTCTCTGTATACATGGTCCCCACACTTTCCAGTCATGGTCTTGTGATGCTTCATCCCTAGGAAAGAAGGATAACTGGTGTTACAAGAGATACAGCATATTCACTGTGAAGAAGCAAACGCACTACTGCCCATAAATTTGCCATGGAATAACGCAAGAGAAGAAATTGCATGTTAGTATGTCCTGGGTTTTCATAGATTTTTATCTTAGATGGAGACATATCCTGGTTCCTCCTGTTTAATTCTGATATTGGAACCATTATAGGAGTGATATTTATAGGTGAACAAGACACCAGTTGGCAGAGAGATGCAACATAGCTCTAAAGCCAGAGCTAAAGAGGAGGCTTAGTTTCCATTGTTATTATATACCACTATATAAATTTAGCTTTCAGGTCCTAGACATTTTAAAATAACATGTCTAGTGTCAGAATAGAAGAGTATCAGCAAAAGTGAATTACAGGTTTACAGTCTTCTAGTACTCACAGTAAAAGAACTGTTGTTGTAATTACATCTATAGAGTACTCATTTATGTTGTTCTTAGAGGAAAAGGATGGTATAATCAGGATATATGGAACAAAATTCTTGCAGAAGTTAAGCCAAATTATTTATCTGGGACAAAGAACTACAATGGCTACTCAACACACTTCTGTTTTCAGCACATGAGCTCACCGTGTGTGAACCTGCAATGCCCAGTGATTTAGAGGAAACCACTACAGGTTGCTGGTGTCTGATCCAAATGGGAACAAATCCTGGCTCACAGAAAGGCCTGACCTCACCACACAGATCCCCAGACTGGGAGCTGGATGCCTTTTTGTACCACTGAGCATCTCCATAGTCTGCTAGGTGAGAAAGGAAATTGCTCAAACGACTCCATAAATTCCATACTTAAAATAAAATCCTTCCACACTACCAAAGCAACCAAACCCAGGCTCCTGAACACTTGAAATGAGGCTAAAATAAGGAAAAAAATATGTTTTCAGGGGAAAGGTGAATCTGCATTTTGGCTCATTATTTTGTGGGTGGTGCTAAGTGGCTGGTTTTAGTACATAGGTACTCGCTGTTGTAAATCCACGGCCTTGCCTCCTGGATGTCATTACTGAAAGTGAGTGAACTGTTGCTTCAGTGGCTAAAGATTTACTTCCTTAATGCCTGGTCTCATCAACAAATTCAGGCTGGCAATGACATCCTACTTGTCTAAGCTAATATACAGCTTTGCACTCTCCTTGTTTTAATTCCCATTCACGCTTATGGCTTAGTGTTAATGTCTACCACTAACTGACATTAGCTAAAGTGAAGGAAATGATGAATGAACACACTTTTGCATGTAGATAATTAGAAGTCCGGCTGAGTAAACCACATTATTTAATGTATCATCATTAAAAAACATCTAAACAATATTATTTCTTATATAACTCTGTCTTTTCAGTGCTCTGACACCAGGGATGAATTGTCTTCTGCATTTTGGTAGAGATTTGTTTTCCAAATATGATGGAACCACTTGGAGCTTAAATCATTGCTGTGAGGTGTCCCTACTTGAGAAAACTCTTGTGTTATGGGTAAAACTCCTTGTTTGACTGTGCTGCAAGAAACAGGATGATATTTAATTATGACAATTCAAACTCATTTGGTTTCTCCAAGTGCAGGTTATATTGATCCACAGTACTAACATAGAAAAAGTGGAATAAAAAAGCTGGTTTATTTAGAAACTTACTCATCCCTAAGAATGTCTGTTCAGCTCATTTTTGAATTTGATTTCTTATCCCAGGTGAATTACACTGCATTTCAAGAATTGCTTGTGCCTGATTACAACTGATCCAAGTACCAGCATAGTTAGGTCACTTTGAATGTAGGATTTTTGTTTGTTACTTTATTGGGCAATGGTGTCTGCAAAAGGGAGATTATGAGCACCACAGACAGAATTACAGGCTATGGTTATTGTATGAGACTTAGTATTACTATAGGACCACAGTCTGTAAAATCAGTGGCAAATGAAACCAGCTTGCAGGCAGAATCAATGTCTTGTTCTGAAAGAAACAGCAAGGAAAATCCGTGCGAGTCTTTCAGCACAACAAATGAACTTAGGCAAGTTGAAGATAATCATGATTATTTAATATTCCACAGATTTACAACTCGATACTTTGTGGACAAAAGATCAGAAGGCTGCTGAGTCCAAAGTTTTGAATCTTTGGGTCAATATGCTTCTCATGTCTTCAGCATTTAGTTTAATTTAGGAGGAAACAGTTCCGAGCTAAGATAAGATCTCAAACAAAATTGACGTGGACTTACAACATGGCCTAACATAACAATTTAATCTATCCTGTGCTTCCTCTGAAAGAAGGCTTAATAACTGTGCTATGATTTCACCTGCTGCTTCTAACATTTGTTCCTTCTTTCCTCTTGAACAAATTTTGATTATCAAATGGAGAGCAGCTTTGTTCATGGTAGGCAAACTTGAATTCATCCAGGATTAACAACAATGGGTTCGATCCTGGATTCAATGGCAGTCTTAATGAACGGAGTCTTTGGAAGACAAATGTTTGTTTGCATTAAAGAGAAATACGTAATTCTCAGTTTTCCTGGGTGTGAGGTGATTACAGCACATATCACAAAATATTTTCCCTATATATTCAGCCTTCCTTGAGTGAACAAAGAGCAGAAATGTTCCCCAACCCCTGGAATTGCAGATAAAGGCCATTCTGACATTGTTATTTCAAAATCTGAAGTTTCACAATGAATTATTTGGTGTGAGGAAAAACATGTCTTTTACTCACAGTATTGTCTCAGGCCCTCTTGGTGATCTGATGCTGGGTAGTAAGGAGACAGGACTGTCCACGTTGCCACAATCCATCAGCAGTCATAGGTTGAGACAGGACTACTCAGGTGGAGGAATCCAGGCTGGATCTGGATTTAGGCCGAATCCTCACCATTATCTTAGACACTTTCATCTTCCGAATTCCTGTGGGAAATCCTGCATTCTTTACCACTTTCCCTGTCTGTTGGGAAGCAGCTGGAGCAGACACAGCCACTGTGCCTGGCCAGGGAGGAGCTGATGGAGCTGCACTGCCCAAAACCAAGGACCCACTCATCTCTATATAAACTGCCAGACTTCAATAAATTCACCCTGCAGGCAATTTTACCCTGGAAAAACATCGCACACGTTGCTAGAGTTTAGGACAACAAATTAGAGCTTTTCATACGTATTGGAAGCTTTTCTTTTTTCTCTCCCCC